>JACCPG010001355.1:0-25641 GCA_016069955.1 Drepana arcuata
CTCTTTGGTCATTTTGTGATACATTTTCTTCGTCAACATTCATATTTTGCTCATCATTGGATATATTTTTCCCATCAATGGATATGTCTTTCCCATCAACAGATATATTTTTTCCATCAATGGATATATTTTGCCCATCAATTGATTTATTTGTCTGATCAACAGGCTTAATGTCAGTAGGTGATATTGTTTGTTTATAATACTTTGATTCTCTCTGTTCTACTTCTCCAATATCAGCAGCATAAGTAACTCTATTTTGTACTTTATAATCTAACTGTAGGTCATTGTCACTGATCCCTTCGTCTACGATATGTTGATTAATTTCTATGTGTTCAATTCTATTTCTTTTTTGTTTTCTCTTAACATTATTTTTGTCATGTAATGAAATAGTTTTTACTCTATCATTGACTCTTAATAAGTCAATTGGAGATTTAAGACCATATGCTTGTCTGTTTAGTTTTAAAATTGTTTCATGTCTTAGCTGAAATATATAAATATCACTGGTTTGAATAAAAAAACACTGAGTTTGTTTACCATTTTTAAGGAGGTTTTTTTGTTGGGAACAGTCAGCTAATATGGTGTATGTAATAGGTTCAATAAGTGTTCCCTTATTTTGAATAAGTAATTCGAAATTTGAATGTATATAATTGCACACCACTAATGGTGAAGGAAAACATTGAGGAAACAGTGAGGATACATACATATGTTTGGGAAGAAAATACTATAGACATTTGTAAGTAGGAGAGGACAAGGAGGGAGACATGCATCTGTCACCCCTAAATACATCTGCATATATTTATGTATACCTAGTGCCACCCATGAAGACATGCCCCACAAATTTGTAGTTGAGGAGTTCACAGGATGTGGGGAGTATGACCTGAGTCTGTTAATATATAAATAATAAATAAAATAAAATAAATATATAATATAATATATCCTCATGCCTTCCCATAAGGGTCCCGGAAGGGGTAGGCACACGCCCACTTTCCGCCAGAGGTATATTAGGTGCCAATGTGACAAGTGGAGAGTCCATCGCCATTACTCAAGCACGACTATTACATACGCCTTTTGAATTTCTTCTCAGACATATGCAGGTTTCCTCTCAATGTTTTCCTTCGCCGTAAAGCTCGTGGTGTGACTAATCACTGTACTTAAGTTCAGAAAAACTCATTGGTACAGGCGGGATTCGAACTTGCAACCTTTGCGTCGCAGGCGACTGCTCAAACCACTCGGCCACAACGGCTTTTACTTGGCTTATTACAGCGAGTCTATTAATAGTGTGCTAATACTCAAACATTTGTGGAATATTGTTATATTATTTATATTGTAAGTTCCATTAGTGGATTACACTACAATAATTACTTACCAACTAAATACAATAATTATTTGTAGTGATCATTAAAATGAGATGATGTAGTGACAAAACTTACTGGTCCTTCTTTGAGAATATTTTGCAATATCTTCTGTCCAGTTTGGCATTTCTGTTTGAATTTGTGGTATTTATACAACAATGCAGCACATTCGTAGCAGAAATACTGGGGTAGCTTGTCATGAGGAATCTAGTGGAAATATAGAATATATTATTCTCTCTCTCTCTCTCCCTATCTCTATAATGTTAGCTTAGATGTTATAAAATATAATAATATCTAAGAATGACAGGTCTTTGTTATACTCAATCCATCATAAAAAGAACTTTGTAATGCCATTAGAACTTAGGTTGCTAAGAATGGTAAGCGGGAACCGACGTCTATTGACGCTCGGAACAGTCGGTATATGACTCGAATTTAAAGTGAAATAATCCTTATGATACATCATCAGGTCAAGTCTCTAACAGCTACCTCGTCTCCGGACCGTACGCGGACTCGTGAGAGGACCCCAGACAGAAAAGAGCGCCACTTCTGCATCCGAGTGGTAGAGTGTTAAAATGTATTTCTCACAGTCAATGGAGTATACTCACATTTATAGCCATAATTTCTTCATAATAGGATTTCAATTGGAAGCTATCATTTTTGTAAACTTTTACATTTATGCGTAAACATATTCGGCATAACTTCAATTTATGCATGTTCCTTAATTTAATACTTAAATGATATCATACAACTTCTATTAAAACGATTGGTCTAATATAATGCTATTGCGGAAGAAATATGTAAACAAATAATAACATTCTAAATCTGAGCATTTATCTGAGTTTTGACTGTCAATTTGACAGCACACAGGAGTATTTTGTTCAAATATAGTGCGGACATGGATACAAGTCCTTTTATCACATCTATTAACTAGGCAGTCATTCTACATAGTAATAGATTCATGGTACTTAATTCATTTCTCGAAAGAGCCGTGATTACTTTTAGGTAAGGTAGGGTAATAATATGTACATGAATAATACGTTAAAAATAATATAGTTATCTGAAACCATTCACCATCGTCAGAGTTTTATAAGCGTTTTGATTAATTTCAAGCGCTTAAAGCGGAAAATCAGGATGTCCAACAGCCGGGATGCTTTTAAGGCAAAAGTGAAGCAGTATTACCTCCGCAATGCAGATTCTGTGTAGTAGGTATGTATGTCTATGATATGATATCTATTTATGTTTATGTATTTATTATATGTATTATTTGTGTGTAGTTAGTATTTACTTATTACTATTTTATTATTATATATATTTACATATCTATTTATTAGTATATATATATATATATATATATATATATATATATATATATGTATTTATGCGTGTACATGTATGATATTATATTGGATAATTTATATTCAGTCATATTAATATTTCCCGTTTCTTATCCCCTCTATAGCCTGCCATATCTTTCTCTGCATCGCCCAAAGGTTGACTGGTAGAGAATGCCTACGGCATTAAGTCCGCCTATGTAAATGATTTTGCAGGAAGTTTTATAAATAAAAAATAAATAAATAAATAAAGCAAAGTAGGTACTTAAACTGAAGAATTAATCATTATATATCTTCACGCCTTCTCCAAACGGTTCTCTGATGGGATCGGTAGTTATGTTTAGAAGTTCCCACACAACTAATTATCGCCTGTGATATATTTAAAGTGCCAATGTTTCTTCGCAAACGCATGCAGGCTTCCTCACGATGTTTTCCTTTATCGTAAAGCTCATGGTGGGGCTAATAATTGTACTTAAGTGCAGAAAAACTCATTGGCACTGTCGGGATTCGAACTAACAATCTTTGTGTTATATACTCGAACCATACGGCCACCACGGCTCTTTTATAATAATACTAGGTGTGCCCGCGATTCGTCGGCGTCGGCGACGGCTTTTTTATCTTTGACTAAAAATTTTTTTTTTTATAAAATGTATCGTCCTATTCCTTGCGTCGTTTTCCTCATTACTGGGGGTCGTGACTCCCCCGCTGCATGAGTTTCTCCCGTACTATGTCCCTCCATCTGCCTACGATCCTTAGCTTTATGAAGGGCATCGTGGAAGTTGATGTTCAGAGAAAATCGTATTTGGTCCGACCATCTCGTGGGACTGCGTCCTGTAGGACGTTTGCCATCTACCGTGCCTGTCACCATAAGCTGTTCAAGATTGTGACCCTCTTTACGAGCAATATATCCGAAGAATTCCAGCTCCTCAAGAAGTATCCTATGTTACTTCTAATACCTCTAAGATAATGTGTACAAAGTATTATGATGATCGGTTCAGTAGTTTTTACGTGAAAGCGTAACAAACAAACTTACATTCACATTTATAATATTAGTAAGGATTACCACTGCTTTTAATATGTAGCTATGTGTTATTTGTAATTTCCTTTTAATGAGTCGCCACAGTTGTTATTTTGTTGTACCTAATTTTCAGTTTAAATTATTTCATGGTGAACCAGACTATTCGATCCACTCAACTGCTGAAACTTCAGGCATATGTCAAAGTTTCCTCATTAAGTTTTGAGGTAGCGAATTGGACGGCGGCATTTAATCAAAGAACGATACAATATCCATAAAAGGGTTTAAGCAAGATAAGTTTAAACAATTAATTCGTACGCTACCATATATTAGGTGCTAACGTGACAGATGGCGAGTCTTTTACACGACTATACATACGCCTTCGAATGCCTCTCGATATTTTCCTTCACCGTAATGTGATGTGACTAATCACTGTACTTAATTTAATAAAAAAAAACATTGTTACAGGGATTCAAACTTCCAACCTTTGATTCTTCTCAATAAAAAAAAATATATATTCGAGTGTTTCGAATAGTTGCCTGCCTGTTGTGCCTTTGATAGATAAAAATAATACATATGTGTTTCCTTTGTATTCCCAGGATAGAACTTAGGATATAGTTAACAACATCCGGCAGTGCTCTTTCCGGATGCTGTTAGTGACTTCCGTTGCGAAGAAAAGCCAGTTATTATTTTAAGAGACATTTTCAGGATGATTGCTTGAATGCTTTGCGCAATTATTGGACATCCTACAGGAGTCAATGATAGCCATGCTTGCTTCCCTTTCCGTTGTGAGATCTTGATCAAACGTCTTGACAAGTCAGACGGAAAGTTAGTATACAATCATGAATAGCTTAATTTTTTTTATATAACAATACATACATTACTACATACAAATCATAACGCCGAGTCCCTAACGGGGTAGGTAGAGAGTGTAAAAAAAAGTAACCATCTTGCCGATTCTTCTCCAACGACCCGACCCGAACTGTGCACCTTTTTGGACGTTTTATAAGTGCCCATTTGGGCCTATGTGAATTTACATATTTTGATTATGATTTTGAGTATATAACACAATTTCTTTGTATACTTACATAACTCTTTCACTTCGTCCAACTTATTCAAGTCGAAAAAAAATTGTGGCACCACGGGACGCCTGACAGATGTGAAACATCACAATTATATTGTACAAGCATTGTGTACAAGTAATATGCATACAGGAACAGATTACGACAGGAAGTTAATATGACTTAATGTAAAAATAAAATATAAGGATATTTTTCCAGAACAAGATAACAGTTTATTAAATAATTTACTTTCATAACATACAAAAAATATTTGAAATTGTGACAAGTCAATTAGTTTAATGACTGATTAAAATAATTGAGTTGGTTAGAATAGCTTCGGTAGTACATAGTTATATTCATATGGCGTGGCGACGCGTCGCCATGGCACGCCACCAATCGGTTTTAAGTGCGGCTATAGATGTTTCACATCAAAAAAAGTTACTTACTCCAAGGATTTTTTTTATACTTATACTAGTGACCAGGGTCTCCTTAAGCAAGGGATGCCTGTATTAGGAGACCCCACTCTTCCATAACTACGAGTGAGTTACATTGCTATGACTATGTAAAACTACACTACTAAGGAAAGATTTTGGCAGTGGCGGCAAGTTCCGGTTAATTTCTGAAGCGGCTGGACCGATTTTAACAGGACTTTCACTGGCAGATAGCTGATGCAAAAAGGAGCAACATAGACAACTTATATTTTAGAAACTGAATTTCGTTAGAACTTTTTGCTAATAACGGTTTTAAGTACTCTTGACGTTCCCAACTATTTCGATCGGCTTAATCTCGGTAGCTGCGATCTCAATATTCGCAATTTCCCACTTTTCTGTAATAATGGTCATATTATGCAAGTTCGACACGACGTAACAATATGAGGTGTGCCAACCCATCATTCTGTAGTAATAAAAGAGAATTATAGGTATACGTCATTTCGCGTGACTTTTCTACCTCACGCTACAGATAACTGAATACTTACTCAGCACTTCACGCTATCCAGCCAAACCCTACATTTATGACGTACATACTGGCTCGCGGTTTCACTTGCATTAAACTTAATTTAAATTTAAAGAGGTGTGTAAGTCTAGAGAGAAATAGCACTCTACTTTCCCTGCCTGTCCCATAAAGGTAAATCTTAATATTATATACTCGTAAATTACGTGCCACGTCTTGTGTCCGCGGTGGGCTCACTAACTACATAACCGATTTCAATTAAATTTGTACACCGTGTGTAGTTTGATCCAACTTAAAAGATAGGATAGCTTACATTACAATTGGACCTGATAGGTGGCGCTGCGATCAGGAAGTATAACTTTTTTCCCCGGGCGAAGCTGGGCGGGGCAGCTAGTTTGATTTAGATAAATAAATGATATGAAAATAAAAGTAGCCTAAGTTACTCCATATGACATTGGCTATCTGACAGCAAAGCTCCCGTCAAAATCGGCCCAGCCGGAGATTAGTCGGAACAAAGACAAAGACAAACACAGACAGTTAAACAGAGACAAACATCGTATTATTTATTTCAGTGCCGTTAATACTAGCATATATTTAGAAAGACATTTGTATAAAAAAAATAGGCAATGCGAAAATGGAAGAAGCGCCAAAGGAAGATCACATTCTCTTTATCTAATCATTAAATCGTTCGTACACTCAATGTAGAGATAAGAGAACTCGAAACCAGCAAGCTATTTAGCGAGAGATGAATGTAGATGAAGCTTCAGAAGTCTGTGAGTCTAGAAAGAAGGGCTCTAATCTCTGCCTTCCCCGTGAGAGACTCGGCATGATGATATAATATAAATATGACAATGCCGCACAAATTGACCTATCTCTAAACTAAGCAAACCTTGAACTGTGGACACTTCAACGATGTACATATTCGTACTTATAGAGACATATAGGACACCTAAGACTTAGGGACAGTTATGTTCATCACACAGATATCCGTTATATATAAACGCCGTGGTGGCCGAGTGGTTCGAGTAGTTGCCTGCGACACAAAGATCGCAAGTTCGAATCCTGACTGTACCAATGAGTTTTTCTGAAGTGAGTACAGGAGGAAAACACCGAGTGGAAACCTGCATACGTCCGGGCATAAATTCAAAGGCGTATGTATAGTCGTGCTTGAGATACGGTGATGGGCTTACCATCTGTCACGTTGGCACCTAAAAATATCTCTGGTGGAAAGTGGGTGTGCGGGTACTACCTGACACTGCCTACCTCTTCGGGGACCCTTGTGGGAAAGCGTGAGGATGACGGGATATCCGTCTTCAGCGGTAATTGAACCCGCGACCTCTTACTTCGCAGCTTGGACCACTGTACTAGACGACCGTCTGATGACATGAGACTGACACTTTACTTTTTTATTAGTATAGATAGCGTATACAAAGTTTCTAAAGAGCTATTTATAATCCTTTTACCACCGATGGGCTGGGTCGACAGGTAAATACGTTAATTTCCTGCGAATCACTTCGAAGTTCTTCGAGTTATGGCGGATGCTTTTAACCCTTCGCTAAGCGAGACTAAAATTTGCCCATAAATATTAGATAGAGACTATTCCAGTAAAGCGACTTTACATTTACTAGAATATAAACTGTACCCCGTGGTTTCGCCCCTATTTACCCCACCAGCACCCCAGGGTAGGCAGAGGTGTGTAGGTTAACCATACATATTATCAGCATTATAATAATATAATATAATAAATAATAATAATATATCCTCACGCCTTCCCACAAGGGTCCCCGAAGGGGTAGGCAGAGGTGTTTAGGTAATACCCACACACCCACTTTCCGCCAGAGGTATATTAGGTGCCAACGTGACAGATGGCGAGTCCATTGCCGTTACTCAAGCACGACTATACATACGCCTTTGAATTTCTTCTCAGACGTATGCAGGTTTCAATATATCTCTAAGGCAAAGTGGGTGTGTGGGTACTACCTATACACCTCTGCCTACCCCTGTGAGATCTTTGTGGGAAGGCGTGAGGATATCATTGTTGTTTAATAATACATGTGATAACTATCATCGGCTGGTAAGTAATTATCAGAGCCAAGAAATGTTTACAATACGTACCTATGGGTACGTAGGGTACACGTATCACTCGTACCCTACCCACCTAAAGCGTAATGCCTAGAGAACCTCTGTGCATGATTCTTTATTTCCAATTTGCAATGGTAATTACGCCTTTGTGAATTTTTATCCTCTCTCTTGTAATCTAAATCACTGCGCCATTTTTGATGAGCCAATTAAATTGCAGATTAATAGAGTTTGCGTAGCGTATGGCAGTAAAGTTTCATGTCGCTTCTATTCTTATAATCGTACAGCATGGAGTTATTAAATAAAGGTGAGAAAAGATTCCTACCGGTTCTGCAGCGCGCGAGTTACTTTGTGTTGCAAGCGTGTATAGGCGGCGGTAACCGCTTATCATCAGACGAAATGCATGCTGGTATAAAAAAAAATTATAAAAGCTAGTCCATTGCTGCGTCAGTCTGCAAACTGTTCTCGATTTGTTCAAGAACTACTCAACGTATTTTCACACGGTTGTCACACGATAGAGTACTTCTCACGCGCCGCAAGTATGCCTGTCTCGGGTCAGGTTACATAATTTCCGCGTTTGTGGTTGAAACTCTGGGACGTTGGGGTCCTGAGGCTCGCCATCTTTTAAAAGAGGTCTCGCGCCGTCTAATCGAGACCTCTCGTGACAGGCGGGCTGAAACATATTTCGGACAGAGAATCAGCATTGCTATCCAGCGTGGCAATGCTGCTAGTCTTCTTGGCACGTTGCTGTGGGACATACCGATTTGGGACAAATATTTTATCTGTAAGTAGTTAGTAAAAGTTTAATGTTAGTCTTATGTAAATACTGTTAATTGCTGTTATTGTAAATAAATATTATGAGGGTTCTTTCGGTAATCTATTGGAAGAAACCGCATGAAAATACGTTCAGTAGTCTTACAGTAAATTGTGTCTTTTGTAATATGTACAGCAGTGGTGGAGTATTTCGAGAAATTTCTAAACCTCACAGCAGCGGAATTCAGTTAATTTCACATCCTGTGATAGTATTTGCCTTAAAAAGTATGAAAAGGAATAATGTAATCAAATTCAGTTCTAGCAACCCTCAACCGTCACTTGTGAGCTTAATTTAATAAAAGCCTTTTGTTCATAGTATCAAAACCGAAAAAAAAACATAATTCAATCATACTTTTCATCATATTACAAAGCTGATCTGTAAAACTTAGGAAAAAATAATGTTCTCGGGGGAAAAGTTTGCACAAAGCGTATAGTCTGGCCTCGAATAAAAAACCAACTATTAACGAAAACTTGGGTATAATAAAACAATCGCCCGAATAATATTGCGTGACATTAAAATCCATTCAAATAGTGGAACTTTCGCCGTTCATAGTTCGACTGTTACATGGAGAAGCAGATAATGTACTTGAGCTTGGGGATAATACTAGCGCCAGTGTTCTGTACAATATATATATCCTCACGCCTTCCCACAAGGGTCCCCGAAGGGGTAGGCAGAGGTGTATAGGTAGTATCCACACACACACTTTCAGCCAGAGACATATTTTCGATACGCCAACGTAACAGTGGGGAGTCCATCGCCGTTACTCAAGCACGACTATTGATACGCCTTTGAATTTCTTCTCAGACGTATGCAGGTTTCCTCTCGATGTTTTCCTTCACCGTAAAGCTCGAGGTGTGACTAATCACTGTATTTAAGTTCAGAAAAACTAATAAGTACAGTCGGGATTCGAACTTGCGATCTTTTTGTCACAGGCAACTCGAACCACTCGGCCACGACGGCTTTCTTATCATAATATCTTTTTGTGATCTTACTAATATTATACATGCCGTGATTGTACAAATGCTATTTTCTGAATAGTCACACCAAGAGCTTTACAGTGAAGGAAAGCATCGAGAGGAAACCTCTATACGTTTGGGAAGCAATTCAAAGACGTACGTATAGTCGTGCTTAAGTAACGGCGATGGACTCGCCATTTGTCACGTTGGCGCGTAAAATATACATAATATGTATATCTCCTGGAAACTGGGAGTGTGGGTACTACTCCTAAAAAAACTCCATTCGCTGTGACTCCACAATTCCAGCGGTTAAAATGCAATGCGTATCCCTAAAAGGCGGAACACTTTACATCCCCAAACACTTTATATCCCTGCGTTTGGGGAGCCTTCCCGTTTTGACGTATCCCAGCTGAATTTGAATAAGTTAGGAAAAACAGCGCCTGCCAAATATTTGTGTACAACGCTTCATTTCCCGCAATAGGACCAGAGGTGGAGGAGGGAGAGAGGGGGAGGACGGAAATACTGCACCAATAAGACAACTCTAGTTTCATATAATCTTCTCATATCGTGATTAATCTTAATAAAAACACCTTCACGCCTTCCCACAAGGGTCCCCGAAGGGGTAGGCAGAGGTATATAAGTAGTACCCCACCCACCTTCCGCCAGAGATATATTTTAGGTGTCAACGTGACAGGTGGCGAGGCCATCCCCGTTACCCATATGGCTTTGACTTACTTCTCGCAGTTTCCTCTAGATATTTTCTTTCACCGTTAAGCTCGCGATGTGACTAATTAATATGTGAATACTTAAGTTTAGAGCAACCCATCGAGACAGCCGGGATTCAAACATGCAAAATTTGTATTGCAGGCGACGACTCAAACCACGCGGCCACCACGGCACATAATTAAGTTAATGTAACATTACCCTAAAATCCAGAAGTGAGCTTCCTGTCATTCTTATCTTTGCAAACGTCACTTGTAGAACCTTATTGATTCCCATTCTCTTTGATAAAAGCTTTGCGCCTAAATCCCGACCGATCGCCGCGGGGATCAAAGGGAGCGCGAAATTCGTATGAAAGTTTCAACTTTATTGAATCTGAACACTTTTTCGCCGTGAAATTATACCTTGAGGCACAGGAGTTCCGATCGTAAATCATGTAACATCGTAAATCGCTAATTGCATCTAAAGGTAGGTAAAACATTTACAGACTACTCTTAACCATATCAAGGAAGGACTATTCATTGTATTTTACTAATTTTACTAACATTATATAGAGTGAAGCCACCACTTAGCATCCTGCTCGAATCTCGACTGCCACGAGTTTTCTGAATCCAGTACAGTGATTATCACCACGAGTTTTTACGAAGGATCGACAGCCTGCCAGTTCAGACCGCACATGACCGTTATCGGAGTTCACTTTCAGCGTTGAAAATTCTGCAGTGGTGATACCGTCTCGCCCACTTTCTGGGTGACCAGCGCGAGACATGTATAGCAGCCAGAAATACCCAATAATCCACCTTTCCGATATTGTGCGCCACCTTATCCAGACGTCGCCACTGGGAAGCACGACTATACGCCCTTTCTTCAAATGTTTCTCGACGACGCAGGTTTTCCTATCAGTTTTCCTCACCTGAGCTAGTCGTACAACTAATCATCAGGCCTTTAGGTTCAGAAAAACTCATTGGTGCAGACGGTATTGGAACTTGCGATCTTTGTGTCGCAGGCAACTGCTCGAAGCACTCGGCCACCACGGCTTTTTTGAAATTTTGTAAGTTTGGATGTTTGGATGTTTGCGGTTCTTTCACGGCAAAACGGGTGATCCGGTTTGGCTGAAAATTTAAATGGCGATGACGGCTTTATTTGAATCCCGAAAAATTCAAAGCTTTAATATTAAAAATTACCTAATATACCTCTGGCGGAAAGTGGGTGTGTGGGTATTACTCATACACTTCTGCCTACCCCTTCGGGGACCCTTGTGGGAAGGCGTGAGGATATTTATAATATTAAAAACTATGTTGCTCTTTCACGGCATTGCGGCTGAACCGATTCTAGCAGGAAAATACATAAGCTACTTTTTCGAACTCCACGCGGGCGAAGCCGCAGGCATAAGCTAGTATATCATACACGACACACCCAACTTCGCTTGGGTGAAAAAAATATGCGAGGGACTTATAACTAGCAGACTGTACTTAAGTATAGAAAACCTCATTGGTACAGTTAGGATTCGAACTTGCAATCCTTGTGTTGCAGATACCTCTAACACTCGACCGTCACGGCCGATACTTGTGTGAACACGAAAATAAAATATTATTAAGAACTAGAAAGGAGACAAATAAAGCAGTAAACTAACCATTGATTGTATTTGAAGCGAAAGCTTCATGGGCTATTTTCAACGGAACTTTAAAAAGATTTCACAAATCTCTCTCACTCTTTTCAGCATTTCCAATGCAATTGAGGGCAAATGGAAAATCTATACGGAGCTTTAGAAATATATATATATATACTGGTTCCAATTAATAGAGCTCTTTCAATTGTGCCCATTTGTAGTCGAGATTCAATCAAGCTGACTATTTTTCGATCAGACTACTATAAAATTGGCTATCTTGTTGAGCGACTAGACTGCAGCTTTTGGCCATACATATATACATACAAATCACCACTCCCCTATGTCCCTAATGGTCCTTTGGCCAATACATGGAATGTACTAAGGCGAATGTATATGTGGACGAAGCGAAAGAGGTATGTAAGTCTAGAGAGAACTGGCGCTCTATTCTCTTTGACTACACCGTAAGGGACTCGGCGTGATATGTATCTACTTACAATCTAAGTCTATCTACTTACAAAGGAATACGAGGTATATGACGCACCGAGTAACTGTCATCCTTATGTCAAATTGACATAAAACAGACGACAGCAGATATATCGTGTCGGTTAGCGCGCTCATTGCCAATCTTACTGCTTCAGGAATGATCATATACAATATTTATGGTCTGATTTTACGTGGCTATTTTCGATTAACGCTATGAGGGAAATTTCACAAATCTTCATTCGCTCACGTAAGTACCGGTCTGTGGATTTATTGCGTTTCATTCATTCGTTCATTCTTCCATTCTTTCCGTCTTTTATGTGAGTTTACAATCAGTGGGACATAATGCAATGTTCACAATAGAAAAGTGCTTTAATGGTAAGCACAGTGACGTCTGCGGCGTAAAAGTACAGTCGCGCTCAATAAAGGTCACTCAACTGAACGAGGATCGTAAAATGTGACAGATGCATTCGGTATAGTGCACTAAGCAGCTGCAGACTTATTTACCACTGGAATAAGAACGAAATAGCTCAAATGTTTATTTTATTGGCAGTATACGAGACTAAAATAGCATCAAAATTCAAATATATATATATATATATATAGAAGAATATAGTATTTTCACGGCTTCTCACAGGGGCCCCAGGGGTAGGCAAAGGTGTGTAGGATCGTCAGACCCACTTTTCGCCGGGGATATATTTTGGGTGTCTACGTGACAGACGGCAAGACCATCGTTATTTCTCTAGCACATACGTGTTTGAATGTCTCATCAAACGTATGTAGTTTTTCTCTATGTTTAACATCAACGTGAAGCTCGTGGTGTTGTTACGAGATCGTTCACATTAGCGAATTGTTGGAACTCGAATTGTGACCAACAAACACGATTGCATTGAATCGAGAACCTATAGTAAAGATTATCCAGAAATCGATTTTCCGCAAAGATCGTAAACTTTTTATTTGACTGCCACGGTTTCAGTACTATTGCCGCGGTTAGACATAAACATGACAGTGTGCATACGTTCAAGTTCCACTTTTCACTATTGGAGAACACATGTCCTCACTACAACTCCGTTATGGGACAGGCAGAGAGAGTAGACCACCAACTCTCTTACGCTTCATCCAAATCTTTTATCTCGCTTCGTACACGCTCGCCGGCTTCGAGTACTCTTGACGTTCCCGTCCTTGAGTTTCCGATCGATTTGAGCAAAATAGTAGTCTGCTTTGAATTTCTTTTCAAACGTATGCAGTTTTCCCGTCGATATTTTTCTTAATCGCAGATCTCTTCGGAACTAATATTATTAAGAGGAAACATTAGATTTTTTGGTTTGTTTGTTACGATTTAACTCAAGAACTACTTATACAATTTCAAAACATATTTTACCATTATAAACCTACCTCTTTACCTACATAGTAATATGGACTACATTATAGTAAAGATTCCACATTTTTATTTCGTTGCTTGTTGAAAAAAGTGATGAAATTAAAACCGGACAAAACTCGGGGCATTATTTATAAATAAAGTAAGCTATCTCATCATCTAGGTGGTCTAGTAGTTTTATATATCACTGTACTTAAGTTCGCAAAATACTCATTGTACTTAAGTTAAAAAATAACTCAACTTGCAATATTTCCGTAACGAATACTCCGACACCTCGGCCACCATAACTCCGATTTATTTATTTTATTTATTTATTTATTTACAATAAGCACGACGACGTGGTCATTTACGCTAATTACAGGATGCACATCGGAGGATCTCAAAAAAAACCGTTTAGATTTTTTAAGTGTTTATTTCACTTCCACAAAATGTACTTAATTCTACGACACTTATTATACGATTACTTAGTTACTAAGGGGTGTCCGATTGGTCCGATATTAGGAAGACAAAAGGCACATACAATTACTTAGTTACTAAGGGGTGTCCGATTGGTCCGAGGTTAGGAAGACAAAAGGCACATACAATTACTTAGTTACTAAGGGGTGTCCGATTGGTCCGAGGTTAGGAAGACAAAAGGCACATACAATTACTTAGTTACTAAGGGGTGTCCGATTGTTCCGATGTTAGGAAGACAAAAGGCGCCTACAATTACTTAGTTACTAAGGGGTGTCCGATTGTTCCGATGTTAGGAAGACAAAAGGCGCCGCGCTTCGTGGGTGATCGAATTTATAATGTCCCATCCCTCATTGCACAATCACCGTCAGGTGCATATGTACGGTGGGTGTCCGGATATGTAACACCTCACCCCCTAGATGAGCAACTATTTGCCAATGCTTAATGCAAAAGTTGCGTCCCGTCGGCTATGCTCTGCCAGTTCAATCTCCTTAGGTTCGGTGGTAATCTTATATTTTTTCTTTGTCTTCAATCGCTGTACATAAAGCACCATGATCAAGCCAGCTGCACTTAATATTCCAAGAATTATGGTGTAAAGGGGTATTGTGGTATGATAGAGTACATCGGTTGAATTCGGTGAAATTGTTTGAACAGGTGTCTCGTACTCAATTTGTTTCAATATATTGTGCAATGTGCTGAGATTCGTCGAAGTCAGGTGGTAGCTTGGTTTTGTTTCGCGAATCTGATCCATGGGAAGCGTCGCGATTTCGACACTAATTCCGTTGACTTTGTCTTCAATATTAGCCAATGTGAATTCCGGGGTGGCTAATTTGCAGAATTTGGGTATGGTTGCCAAGTGACTGCCTTTGACAGTACGATGTTTTTCTTGCCCACAGGATAACTGAATTTTTGTAGTCTTCGGGAACGACACGATGTAATGCCGATTGTCTAGCTCCGTCAGAGCCTCCTTGTTCAGAGAGATAGGCGTGATTTTGCACGTTCCATCTATCTCCTGAGTTGTAATGAGCTTATTTATACAGTCAGGTTCGGTCCGGATTTGATGTCCTATATGTTGCTCGCAGATGTGTATGCTATCAACCTTCGGGCATTCAGCCTCCATGTACACAAATTCGCTAGATGTGGTAGCTATGTAGGGATACGGAGGAAGGATAACTTCATTGTTTTTATTAGGAACGGGACAGAGTCTGAACAGGTTAAATGTTAGTTTTGATACTATGGGGAATTTAAGAACGACCACGATCTTCCTATCAGAGTAAAATGATCCTAAGCTAATTATGTTATAGAAATACCTATATCTAAATTTAGAATCTCGTCTGTGCTATACAGATTGCGTAATTTACTTAACATTATTTCAATATCCTTAACTGATAAAGAGAATGGTGCAGAGACAGAAATACTAAAAGCTAATATGTTTTCTGTCCTAATAATTTCATCCGATAGCTCCCGTGCGTTATCGCTAAGTATAACGAACAGCTGTACAAGATGCGCGAATCTAAGAGTTCGTTCTCTGTCCGATGACGTCACATTTATGACGTATGAGAGAGCTTTATCTAACCTAAGTTGATTTAAAGTTAAATTCCTAAGTACCATCATTTGTTGAACCGAAAATTCTTTATATAAGGTTATATGTTGATTAAGTTTATCTGACATTAAGTTATCATAATTTTTAAGAATATATATTGCATTTTCGAACCTCAAGGCGTCATCGTTATCAAGATTACCGGAAATTGATTTTATTATAGTTCCTAAAGGATTAAATAGGCCTTTTTTGCTTCTACTAGAAGGCTGGAACGTTTCAAGTTGAGCTTGAATTTTATACAATTTAGAACTAATGTGCGTTATCTGAGACATGAACTACTATTGGACAATCTATTAGATAAGTCAGTAAGTTGTAAGCGTAGCTTAGCAACGTGTTGATTTATCATACCCAGGTCAATTTCTTGTAAAAAGATATGGTAATGGGAGATAAGTTTAGTAGCTCCCAGCTTATAAAGCATAATCCCAGGTTCATTTTCCAGGCTCTCAAGCTGGATCTCTTGAGCTTGGGCCAGGTGCGTCAGTATTAATAGGTACCTGTAACAAATTAGAGTCGTCGTTTTCATTCTTTCGTCGTCGTTTAAGTCGATTTTTAGCAATAGGTCCACGTTTCTTAGAGGTATAGATGTGGACTGGTAAGTTGGTAACGACTTTGTCATGGGTAAAACGGGATGCTAATTTTTGTCGGTCAGCTGTTGGGTTTCGAATGTATATTTCTTCATTTGGTGAGTAGTGTGAAGGATTATGGACAAAATAAACTACAATTAGTTAAGTAAACTTGGATTTAATATATTATAGCAGAGCAGAGATACAGTACGTACGCACAGGGCCGACCACAGAGCAAGGAAGAAAGTTTCGACAGCTAATGTCACGTCACATGACATTTACGAAGCTCGTTAGATATGTTGCGTTTACAAAAACTGTACATATTTCCAACACTGGCCCTTAAACCAACAATATCTGTTTACTAATTAGCAAAACATTATACATAGCAAACTATAATAAACTTTTAAAGAAAAATTACTATCATATCTTTAACTACAAACATGGCCCAATCCGAGTTATTACACTTGTGCCTATCACGACAGTAAATGAGATTCAACAAACATGAATGACAATACTAACAAACCTATATCACAAAAATAGGAAACATAAGTTACATTATGTTCATATAAACATATAAATAAACTCAGTAGATGTATAACATCAGTTGTTCCAGGAACATCTTATATTTATCTTTACCTAAGGGCTTGGTTAAGATATCAGCTAACATATCATTAGTACAAAGATATTCTATTACGACAGATTTATTCTTAACTATCTGTCTAATAAAGTGATGTCTTACATCAATGTGTTTTGTACGTGAATGGTACAATACATTCTTACAAAGTTTCAAAGCAGACTGATTGTCATTGAAAATTGTAATAACAAAATTCTTCTGTACAATTTCTTTTAAAAAATTCTCTTATAAACAAGGCTTCTTTACATGAATCGGATATCGACATATATTCAGCTTCAGTACTTGACAAAGCGACCGTCTTTTGTTTGCGACTTTCCCATGATACAACCGACTTACCGATTTTATACACATAACCAGTACAAGACTTACGATCGACGGTGTCGTTGGCCCAATCAGCATCAGCATATGCCGTCACCTCCAGTCCATCACCTTTCACGAATGTTAAACGAAGGTCTGCGGTACCTTTCAAGTAGCGAAGAACTCTCTTTGCTGCCTTCCAGTGGACTTCTGTAAAAGACTCATTAAATTGACTTAAATAGCTGACTGCAAAGGCTATGTCAGGCCGAGTACAGACGGCTATGTACATGAGACAACCTATTAGACCTCTATAGTCATATGTATCATCTCGCTGACTACCTCTTGGTAATTTGAGTCCCACCTCCATGGGAGTACAGGAAGGTTTGCAATCTTCCATCTTAAATTTCTTTAGAACCAAATTTATATAATTAGATTGGTCGAGTGTAATTTTATTTCTTTCCCTACACAATCTCATACCCAGCACCTGATGTGCTGGCCCTAAATCTGAAATGTTAAATTCTTTCATTAATTTTGATTTTATATCCAATTTCTCAGTGTTGCTACATCTTGAAAATAATATGATATCGTCTACATAAAGCGCAATAATGATAAGCGAATCCCCATTGCATTTAATATAAACACATGGTTCCAATGAAGATTTGGTCAGTTTTAATTTATCACACAGAACAGAGTCAATTTTTTCATACCAGGCTTTCGAAGCCTGCTTCAAGCAATAAATAGCTTTGTTAAGCTTATATACTTTGTCTTCCTGACCTTTGACTTTAAAACCCTCTGGTTGTTCCATAAAAACTGTTTCTTTCAAATCTCCATTAAGAAACGCTGTCTGAACATCTAGATGTTCAATTTCCATATCATATTCTGCTGCTATAGCCAACAATGTACGTATAGTTGAATAACGGACAACTGGAGCAAAGGTTTCCTCGTAGTCTATGCCATACTTTTGGGTACAGCCCTTGGCTACTAAGCGGGCCTTATATCTTAGTACTTCACCATTTAAGCCACGCTTCACTTTAAATACCCATTTACACTTGACGGGCTTCTGTGATGCCTGCCTCTCAGTCAGTGTCCAGCATTCATTTTTAATAAATGAGTTGTACTCACTTGACATGGCTTCTTTCCAATTCTTAACATCTGGCCCTTTTAGAGCCTCTTGCACACTCAGCGGAGCATCAGCATCAGATGTCCTTACCATGAATGACGTCTCAGGCGAGGTTGGTTCTTCATACTCAGATGAACCCTCACTCTCGTCCTCTGGAATGTAAGTTTCATCGGCAGGGTCTTCGCTCTCAACCGAGCTTGCCGAATCCTCCGTTGTAGACGAACTGTATCTCTGATTTGGTACTAAGTTTGTTGTATCATCAGACATAATTATCAGCGTTCACAACAGATGATTCTGCTTGCTGAGTCTTATCACTCATATTTACACATAATTTTTCTGTAAATACATCAATAAGTGACTTATTATCATCATGTGATACATTACTAAATAACTTGTTTTCTAGGAATGTCACATCCCTGGCCTTTATACAATTTGTTGGATAATCAGGATCAATTAACCTATATCCTTTGGTTTCATTGCAATATCCCACAAATATATAACGCTTGCATTTTGAATCTAGTTTTGTACGTTTTTGATTCAATGCATAGGCCACAGTACCAAAAATACGTAAGTGTTTCAGAGATACCTTTTTGCCACTCCATTTTTCCCCCGGAGTGCTCCCTAGGACGGCCTTGGTTGGACACCGATTTCTTATGTAGACAGCCGTGTTGACTGCCTCAGCCCAGAACTCATTTTTCAGGCCTGCATCCCTCAGCATACACCTTGCTGCCTCCATGATGGTCCGGTTGGCTCGCTCCGCGACGCCATTTTGTTCCGGAGTCCTTGGGACGGTCAGCTGATGCCGGATGCCTTGAGTTCTCAGAAAATCCTGGAAAGTAGAACTAGTATACTCTCCGCCGTTATCACTTCTGAGGAGTTTTATCTTCTTACATGTTTGGTTCTCCACCAAAGATTTAAATTGTTTGAATTTCTCAAAAACTTCACTTTTATGCTTAAGAAAGTATACAAATGTTTTTCTAGAGAAATCATCTATAAAGAGCAGAAAATATCTTGCCCCACTAAAAGACTGACAAGGCAGTGGTCCGCAGACATCACTGTGGACCAGCCCTAGAACTTCAGTTGCCCTATTAAAAGACTTTTTGGGAAATGGCAGTCGATGCTGCTTACCTTCTATGCAAGATATACATGGCACATAATTATCATTATAATTAATATCATTAGCCATACCTTTTCTTAATAGCTCCATGCTGCGTTGGTTGAGGTGTCCCAGTCGTCTGTGCCATACCTGTTGTGAACAAACCTCATGCGCAACCGCCTCATGCTCAACCACTGAGAGCACTGAATTCTGTGAACTCTCGTCCTCCTTGTTCTGCAAATGCTCGATTTCTGTATTCTGTAAACTAACTTTACACTTAAGTGATACAGCCTCGACAGTGTCAAGGACATAAGCACCATTTTTTAGATGAGCGCTAGCCACAACTACCCCTTTGTCTTTAATTTGACAAGTACTGGAGCTGAACACCACATCGAACCCTTTGCTAACCATGCTACTTACTGATAAGAGATTAACTGTTAATTTTGGTACATAATGAACATTACTAATTGTTCTTGTGATACCATTTTTCAAGTAAACTTTCACAGTTCCATATCCTGCCGTAGTCAAGGTTTCACCGTTTGCCACTGTCACTCGAAGTTTATCTTCCACAAAGTCCTCTAGCATGTGCCTCTCTTTGCACATGTGACTAGTCGCACCGCTATCCACATACCATGAGTCCCTCTCCAAATTGACAGATAATGCAGTTAGCAGCGCTTTTGATGTGTCAGCTGGCATCTTCTTCTTGCTTGCTTGCTTGGTAGGACAATTTTTTAGGAAATGGCCTGTTTTCTTGCAGCCAAAACATTTAGGTGCCTTCTTCACGGCTGCGAGCGCTGTGACATTCTCATTTTTGTCATCCCGCCGCAATCTCTCCTGAAGTAATTTGGCAGACACAATCTCACTAGATAGCTTGATGTTGGAGTTTTCCATAGCCATAATTAGTGGATCATAATCTTCACTTAGCCCATTGAGCATCAGTACAGCAATGAAGTCATCATCCAAGCCCGCTCCAATATCAGATAACTGTTGTGCCAGATCCATAATCTTATTGATGTATTTCTGCATGTCCCCGCAGTCCTGCAACTTAGTGCTGAACAAGGTCCTAAGCAAACCTAGCCGTCGACACAGCCCCTTGTCCTCGTACGCGTTCTGGAGGTTGACCCACGCCGCATGCGCCGAGCTAGCGTTCCTTATGTGACTGAACGCTGTAGGTTGCACGGAGAGTGCGATACGCGCGAGCGCTTTCTGGCCTCTTTTGACGTCCTCCGGTTTGGTGGAGTCGACATCATTGTCCACGAGGTCCCACAGGTCCTCATGTATCAGAACCATCTTCATAACGAATTTCCAGGTGTTGTAGTTCTCAACGCCTTTCAATTTCTCGATATGAACAGTCGAAGCTGAATTAACTGCAGCCATGACGATGATATGCCGGCGTCCGAGACGAGGTTAGGTTTTGCCGGGTGCGACGTATATGTTGTAAAAACGTAAAAATAAACGTATATCACAATCCAGAATCGTGTCTGGGCCCATAACCTGAAGGATTATGGACAAAATAAACTACAATTAGTTAAGTAAACTTGGATTTAATATATTATAGCAGAGCAGAGATACAGTACGTACGCACAGGGCCGACCACAGAGCAAGAAGGAAAAAAAGTTTCGACAGCTAATGTCACGTCACATGACATTTACGAAGCTCGTTAGATATGTTGCGTTTACAAAGACTGTACACATTTCCAACAATTACATGCTTGGTTTTTCAAATAACATTATCAAATACATACTTAGAAAATATACAATATACTCGCCATCACGTTGGTACCTAAATATTTATTTTTTATTAATCCATTTATTTCAGGCAACACAATCAAAGTACACATACAAATAGAGGGCCCATAAATATATACCTCAACCTAACATACATACAAACTTTATTACAATATATACCTTAAAGACTAACATACATAATTAATAAATATCTTTAGGGTTTACCGCTCTTGTACGCATCCCTATAACGCCGGTACACGATTCCTGTAGGCCAGAAATCAGATTGGAAGAACATGTCACGATGCTTCGCAGGCACCTTGGGAATGACTTGATCCAGGTTGGAATGGGATCTTCCTCTGCCTCTTCTTCCACACACTTTCACATTATATACATCTTGAATAAAGTAATAGTAAACCGACGAGCATGTAAGAAGAGAGTGATGAATATGGTAGAAGCGAAAGAGGTATGTAAGCTTAGAGAGGACTGGCGCTCTACTCTCTGCCTACCCCGTTAGGGACTCGGCGTGATGAGATGTATGTTTGAATAAACTTCCCATTTCATCAAAGCTGAGCTAGACACCTTAGACAGCATCGCTTTTGTTCCCTTCACTTTTGTTTATTTCAGACCGGAGTCCATAGGGTTAGTAACAAATTTTAACTTAAATTCTAGTGTTAGTAGGTTACAGACACATAAAAATATACAATTAAATTTCGGAAAAAATATATTAAGAAAATAAATAATTAAATATAAAGAAAGATTTCTATAAAGAAGCCGAAACAAATAATAACGATGTGGTCTCAACACACAATACGCAGCCAAATTACAATCAATTACATCCTTAGTTTTGCATATTAACTGCCGACCAGCCCTCAGCCTAGGTCACAAGTGGGCGGCATCGAACCAAGGCCCGCGTTATTATCGGCCATAAATCCATGATGATTGCCCTACGAGGGTAACCAGCTATTACAAGTCATTGGTGCAAATGAGCTTTATGTCAGTGAACTTAGACTTGGCCGATCATGTTTCAGCAGATAAATTGATATTATATAATATCTTTCTCTCGGGCCCATGTATTTGTACCCCCTATATACATATCTTCACGCCTTCCCACAAGGGTCTCCGAAGGGCTAGAAAGAGGTGTGTAGGTATTACGCACCCAACTCTCTACCGGAGGTATATTTTAGGTTCTAACGTGATAGATGGCGAGTGCATCGCCGTTACTCAACACGACTATACCTACATACGCCATTGGTTTTTTTTCTCAAACGTATGCAGGTTTCCTGTCGATATTTTCCTTCACCGTAAAGCTCGATCACAAAATACACCACTGTATTGATCTTTCGATTATTTGATTTTTCGGTATATCGGTCATTCGATACAGCGATACGTCGATGCTTTGCTTAGACGCTACTCTCTGGCGTCATATAGACCTACATATACAATGGGCAATGGATCAAGACATTAGCACAAATTTTGATTAAATCGGTTCAATAAGATTTGGTCTGTAAGAATTGACTACTAATTTCGTTAATTGCTTCCGTAGGCAGCGTGGCCGAGTGGTCTAAGGCGCTGGTTTTAGGCACCAGTCCGAAAGGGCGTGGGTTCGAATCCCACCGCTGTCAAAGAGTTTTTATGTTTTTTTATTGGAAATTTTAATGAGTTTGTCAAATTTGCTCGTTTATATAAATTGTTTTTTTCTGTTACAGGTAATGAACGCTTTTCAAATGTGCAATGACAAAGCAAAACACATGAGTTTACATTTTTCATCAAGGTGGGAAACGTACCGGTATCTATTAATTTTATTATTAGCGAAAGAGGTATGTAATTATAGAGAAAACTGGCGCTCTATAATCTCTGCCTACCCCGTTAGGAACTCGGCGTGATGATATATATATGTATGTATGCATTATAAGCTATATTTTCATAGGTTCCAACTCTACCACATATTCAAAGATTATGTTTGAAAAACCTACCCAAACGACGGTAAAAAAGATTCCGATCGGAATCCAAAGGGAATTTCTGTAATAATGCAGATACAGCCATAATAATATTCAATTTGCACACAAAACAATCGATTATAATCCTTATTTACAAATCGTAAGGGTCCAAATTGAATGCAAATGTTTACCTTTTTCCTATTATCGCTGTGGGCAAGCAAAAAAACACCTTATCGCTCAGGAAATAAGATTTCTAAGGGTAAGAAGTGTTTGTGACGCAAAAGCCTTGGTCAGAAATCTGTCATAGCATTTGTCAGTAGCAGACCCAGAACATTGTTACGAGGGTAAATCGATGGGTCGGATTTATTGTTCATTTTTTCCTTTTATACCAGGTTTATGTATCAATAAGTCCATTTCCTATTAAATCATATGCCTATTTGATTTCACCTAGAATGGTAATGACATCATCTGTTTTTCAATTATCGCGGGCTGATATTAGAGGTAGGTACATTTTAATTCCCTAAACAATTACAAAAAAAACTCACGACAATTCCACCCAAATTTAGAAAATCCCGACAAGCAAAGCTTGCGTAAGGAAAGTAGATAACGAAATATACAACAGTTCAACAGTATTAGTAACTAGCTATGCCCCATGGATTGTCTCGCATTAAATTCGCGAACGCTCAGGCTGTGGAATGAGCTCCCCGTTGAGGTTTTCCCTGGAGAGTACAGCATGGAGTTCTTCAAGAAGGATGTGAAAAGATTCCTGCAGGGTCGGCAACGCGCGAGTGATACCCCTGGTGTTGCAAGCGTCCATAGGCGACGGTAACCGCTTACCATCAGGCAGACCGCATGCTGGTTTGTCACCCATGTAGTATAAAAAAAAATACTTATACATATTATATACCTGATATACAGATGTAGGCATGTATAGCCTTCCATATAATAGACGGACTATTTAACGCGAACATAATTTTCTAATAGGATTAGTAAGTACCTGAGTTTCAAACACAAAGTAAGCCTCTTTATAATATTAGTATAGATATACGTAAACAAACGCCGAATTGTAAGTCAGCGTGAGACACAAAGGCAATATCCATTAGCGTGGATAAAAGGCGTCTGTTCGCCATTGATTCCCTTCAATAATTTGTATGCAAAGCTAGCACACTGAATCAGTTAGATGCAGCCGAATACATTTGGCGCGACCAATCCTGAGTTTTGTGGGAACTATATTTCGGTCGTGTTAAACACTTGGCAGCAGTGAATGACGGTAAAACCATTTTCTTGAACCATGCATCCATACCTGCTTATTTTCTTATCTTATTAATTTTAAAAAGATAATAATGTTTAAAAAAAATCCCTGTGTCCCCTAAGTTGAATAAAATATTTTGATTTTGATTTTGAAAGAATCTTACAGCCCTAGAGATGGTAAGCTCGAGAGCCCCAGGAGGATAGCGGTACTAGTACCTAATTAATTGGTATGATATAGATGAAACAGGTATTTACATGCCTTATTTATATGTGTCTGTGTATGTGCGTAGGATAAGTGTGTGTGTGTAAATAGGTGTGTGTGTGTGCATTTTTTTTTTTTACATTCTTTATATGTTCCTAGTTTGTTAGTTTTGTTTTTTGTGTTTTTTTTAGTGTTTGTTAGCAATTGTGGTTACCTGTAATTGGGTGGACACTTATATATGTTTTGTTATGGCATATTCTGTTAATATTAAGGTGTTCTTACCTGTTGGTGATCCAAATAAATAAATAACTAGTATAAACGGACGAACGGGTCCTCTTTCAGCCATTACCGTGTTTTCCTTGGACTCCTTCCTCACTATAGAAACACAGCGAGTGATTTTCAGACCTACCCTACATTTATCAAAACTGTCGAGTTATGTATCGCAAAGCTCAACATGCACTCGGTGGCCTGTACATGACTGGAAGGGTGTGGTGGGTGTAGAGGAAACGCATCTCATTTGTGACATACTGCTCTGAGGATTGGCTGACTTGTTGGGTGGTGATTACCAATACCGAGTTGATGAAATGAAATTGATGTTTTTTAATTATACTCTGGAAGAAAAGGCATTCGGAAGATCGGGCGGTCAACTGTTATTACTTAAGCCGTTAGGGATAAGGGAGGAAATAGGGATAAAGGAGGAAATAATAATGGATGGGTAGTCTGAGAGATCTAGTCGCTACATACATATCATTAAAACCGAGTCCCGCATGTAGCCAGAGAACGCCAGTTCTTTCTAGACTTCTTTCGCTACATACACATTGACCAATCTCTTCAGTACTCTCTGCTGTTTCTAGTACTCTTGAGAGAAAGATAACTCTAGTCCTAGTTCTTAATATGTATGTATTGTGTCCGACATTGAACGGAAGCGAATCAATCGAGCTTGCTTTCAATCCCGAATGTTAATACACATCGGCTAAGGAAATACAACTCATTACGAGGACTATACATAGCAATGTTG
>JACCPG010001356.1:0-45845 GCA_016069955.1 Drepana arcuata
GAGTTCTTATTTGAACTTAATTAACAATATTATGTAGATTTATTATTATTCTAGTTAACATTACTTAAAAATAAATATAATTCATAGAAAACTTTTCAAAGCTCAAAAGTCCTGGGAATCATGTTTAAATTGCGTCCTAGTTTTAAGCCACCGCGCACTTCGGCCAGTGAGTTGGTGAATAGGAGTTTTTTGGCACCGACCAAAGCTCTCTTGGGTGAGAATTTCAATTATTGTGGAATCACTTTTCACCGAGATTCTAGCCAAAAACCCCGCTACCACGGCAAGAACTACACACCGAAATTGTGAGGTTTTACTAATTAAACTACGCTTTATTTGAAGCATTTGTTGTTGTTTCGAAGTGGCTAGGACGTGCACAAAATAATTTACTTTTTTTTTGGTAAGTGGTTCTACTATGGTTAGGATTATTACGTTTAATTAGCAAAACAAATTAAATTTTACATCTTTTGAAATTTGAAAAATGTGGAAATAAAAACCTATAATTAAAAAAATTGCTTTATTGGAAGAATACTGTATTTTTTACCTTATACTCAAATACCGACCGCTTTAATATAATTATAGCAAAGAAGCCTTTTAGGAAATCTCTTTAGACGAATACTTATCGCATATACGAGGTTTCAGTGAAGGAAATTTTATAAACGAACCCACAGAACGCGGCCCAGTAGCTCCTACGAATATTCATGACAATGTTTGTAGTCCATTGCACCATAGTATACGCCTAGTGCCTTCACGAAAAAGCAGAGAAAGGTGTAGTTCGGACTACCAAAATTAACATTGATCAAAAAACTCAAGGGTTAAATCGTCAAATCGTCAAGGGACTCGATGCCAGAGAGTTTATATACAGAGACGGATAAATGTGGATTACCTGAAATAGATCTGGAGATAACTGGCACTCTCAGTGTCGGGGTAGGCAGAAGAAGGTGCGATGATGTGTATTATGTATGAATATTAAAGCTACGTGGAAAGAATACGTCTTCTTGAAGTCTTTTAATGTAATATGAACGTTCTCATTTCAATATTTATTACGTTTCAAACACGAACTCGGCTAAAGTCTATTGAATTCCGTAAATAATAACACATCAAGTTTTCCAAGAACCCTGTAACGAGTCCGACATTGGTAATTCACTTTATTTGATAAAAAGAATTCGGCCCCAACCTCATTTGGCGAATGAAAATTTTTTTTTACTTTTTTCCTTATGGCTTTATCAACGGCCTTTGCTAATTTGCCTTTTCCTTCCTTTTGACATTCAAATAAAATTATATTAATAATTTTAATTTCAGTTGTAACTAGGTCATCTAAATTTATTTTAGCCTTGTTATATATATATATATATATATATTGTGTTTTGTGTATATATCAGGTTAGCGCCAGGACCCGTGGCACCATGGTCTCAATTAATAGCAAGCATTTTTTTTTATTCTTTTTAAAATCCGTTTTTTTTATATCACTAAGGAGGCCAAGAAGCACACGACATAGACAATTATTAACCTTATTATACAATTATTAAATCCGAAAGTTTGTGTGTATATTTGTTCCTCTTTCACGCAAAAACTACTGAACGGAATAGAATGAAACTTTTCACAGATATCTTTTATTCCAGAAGAAAGAACTACCGAATAAATCAAATTTACCCGGGTGAAACCGTCGGGCATAACTATGCATATACATATAACATATGAAGCTCAACTATTACCTGACTGAAAATATTATCCACGGCCCGTCTGATCGAGAATCACCGCAAGCAATCACTACCAGATACCAGAGAACAGACGCAAAGAAAATGTATTGGACATTATTATTGGAGCCTGGTCTTTGTTGAGAATAAATATTTCCAAGGGGCGAAATCATAACACACAGAGTTACTGGATTAGTATCACGAATAAGTAATTATTTTTGAATATGTATTTCAAATAATTATGAGATAGAAGACCGAGAGAAATCTCACAAAAAGTATCATTGCTTATTCATTGTAAAGAATGTAAAAGAGTAACCATGGAGTTTCTTGCCGGTTCTTCTCCATGGAAGCGACCAACCCGAACCGTGCTTCTTTTTCGACATTTTATATATAAGTGCCCACCTGGGCCTATGTGAAATAAAAATATTCTGATATTGTGCAATCGGAGTAAGAAGCTATGAACAGATTTCAAATTCGTTTCTTAGGCTAGTCTTAGGATGAATAAAACTACAGTACTATGTACACAATCGCATATTATTTACACTTTCTTGATCAATATATAACCTCTTTTGAGTTCATCGATATCAAAAGATTTTTTAGAAGCTTTGTCGTTACGAAGTTCAAATTCAATTTTATGTTCTATTTCATTGTCAGTGTCATATATTTTCTTTTTATTCTGCTTTTAAGGCAATGTTCTGTTTCGTTTATAATTAAATGAGAACATAAAGTGTATCAGTCGGAAAAAGAACCTTTTTTTTCTACTCCAATAGACGCCAAAGATAAAAATAAAATTATACAATACAAGCAGTTTACCAAAGCATATATTTATTATAACTGGTACCTCACAATTTGCGATAATTACGTGAAATGGAACTAAATTAGCCAAATTTAATGTTAGAACATTCGTGCAAGCTTTGTTAATTTAAATTGGAAATGTCAGATGACGGGATAACTTTGACACTTGATTAGTAAGGCGGTGGGAGAATTAACCTCACAGCATACGGAGCCAACGTAAGCCCAACAAGACGCATATTATCTGCCAACCTCCTTAGATGGCGTCGCGGTACCTACTTGTACAGTCAGAGTACGAAAACCTTTGTCAGTTTTCAAATTAATTCCTTAATCAAGTTGTAGATTCTATCATATAATTCTATAAGCTGACAAATGCATATAAAACTATGCTTACTTGTTACGATAATAAGGGCCAATTACACCTATAACGAATATAAAGAATTAGCAAGCTGAAGTGGCAGTGGGCCGGCCATATCTCGCGAAGAACCGACAACCGCTGGGGTAAACGTGTTTTTCAGTGGAGACCTCGATTAGGCAAACGTAGTGTAGGACGCCCTCCGACCAGGTGGGATGACGATTTGCGAAGGACTGCTGGCAGATGCTGGATGCGGCAAGCTGAAGACAGGGCGCTATGGCGCTCATTAGGGGAGGCCTATGTCCAGCAGTGGACTAGAGTGGGCTGATGATGATGACACCTATAACACCTATCATCATAAAACCTCTTTAATGGCCGAATAATTTCGAAATTCGAATCAAATATGTTCTATTTAATTGTCAGTGTCATATATAAACGTGTGCGTGCAATAAAAGCTATCGAATGGCTCAATAAACGACAAGTTTGAAATTACATATTGTCAGGACTGGTAATTGATTTGGTGTAAGCAAATGTCGACTTTAAGATCCCAAATATTTTCTCTCCCCGACTGTACTCCGTGATGCCGTCTATTTACACGGCTCGTTCACAAAAGCCTCTAATTCCACGTAATTAATGTAGGAGGCGTTCTGCTCACCTGTACACTACAATGTGTTTACGTATCTACCTCACGCGAGTAATAAAACTTAATATATACTTGGCATATTGTAGGTATACGTGGCAAAGACGCGTTTCATATAAAACGTGTTTGTTATCTTAACGTGGAAAGTTAGAGTTCTGTCTGCTTAGAATTCGGCTATAGAATTGTCAGATATGTATTCTATTCGAGGTCGAGAACATTGTGTATTGAACATTTTGGCTTCTGTCTCCGATGCAATTCTTCCAATTTATTAATTCCCTTACCGGCTGAAAGTTCGATCTCCGTACGCGTCAGACTTTTCTATCTATTATATTCTAAATTCAAAATAAGGTTGTACCAGGCTAACAGTAATTATAAGGAGCTCTTGCATTTCAACGTAAAACTCGTAGAACATGCTCAATACGATATTTAGTTTGAGTAAATGCGAATTGGAGTAAGTAGTTCGAAATGGGGATACGAAGATTTGTTATTATTTCAGTAAATCCTTGTTGCTCGTTGCAGCTGAACGTCTTTCAGTAAAACCCTCTTGACTTAGTCGTTTTTATTTTATTGGAATAGTTGATAGAACGTTCATTGAACTCGACTACTGAAAACATACAAATTCATATAAAACTGAAACTTCTCACTCAAGAAAAATAAGATTCTTTGCTATAATATATTTAATACATTTTATATTTTAGGCAGAATAAGAGGTGACCTTAGATATTTATCTTAGTCTTAATTAAAACTTGATATAAATGAAATTTCCGAAGAGTACTAGAAGTATTTGTTTTTATTCACTATGAGGTCCTTATCGCCTGGTATCTGGGTGGGCCTAGTAATCATATTTTTAATTCCTGTTTGTTCCTATCTGTTTTTGTCTGCGAAAATACTGACTACTGAATAATATAAACAATCTCACCATCTTTCTGTATTCCATTTGTAGGTACAATGATCTTTCAAGGTGTTTCTCTTCCTATTGACTTTTTTTATTGCGTCCACGAAATTCGGCCTTTCTATGGACTAAAATATCGAATTCGAGATTTCAACTGTTTATTTTTAATAACATTCAATTTCCAAAACCTGGTAGTGTTGCCAGTCATAAACGGCATACTCATTAAAAGTGGCAAGGGATCTAATTAAGCCTAGTCACCCAGCTACGGGTACTATACGAGCAATTATGTACCCATTTAGATTTTATGGTCATTAAGTGCGACCAACTTTATTGTATACCTTACCCCTTGGGCCTAGAGTGGAGAATTGATTGTTGGTTAGCTTTACGAGTTAAGTAATTGACTGTGCTGTGACGTCATAATGGTTAGTGAAAAGGGTTGTCGTGCGTACAGTAGTTCATGGTTTGTATCGCATTTATAATAGTCACGTCGAGCGTTTGCAAAGGGATAAATAGAAAGACAATTTATATAATATATATCCTCATGCCTTCCCACAAGGGTCCCCGAAGGGGTAGGCAGAGGTGTATATATAATACCCACACACCCACTTTCCGCCAGAGATATATTAGGTGCCAACGTGACAGATGGCGAGTCCATCGCCGTTACTCAAGCACGACTATACATACGCCTTTGAATTTCTTCTCGGACGTATGCAGGTTTCCTCTCAATGTTTTCCTTCACCGTAAAGCTCGTGGTGTGACTAATCACTGTACTTAAGTTCAGAAAAACTCATTGGTACAGTCGGGATTCAAACTTGCGACCTTTGCGTCGCAGGTAACTGCTCGAACCACTCGGCCACCACGGCTTTAAGACAATTGGATTTTTATATTCATTCACGCCTTCCCACACGAGCGCCCTGGAGGGGTAGGCACAGATGAAACGGCACCCACTTCTTACCGGAGAATGGGAGATATCTTTTTTTTATACAACAAGAGTGGCAAACATACGACCCACCTGACGGGAAGCGGTTACCGTAGCCTATTTACGCCACGTTGCCATTCTGTGTTCGGAGAGTTATACTCTGTTGGCAGCAAAATGGGACTAATCCCTCTGCTGCCAACACAATATAACAATCATCCCCCTCCCCAAGGAGCCCATTATTTTAAAACTTTATTCATCGCACAAGAACACAATACAAAAAAAAATTGTTATTAGGCTACGGACCTCTATAAGGTGGAGGTCCTGCCCCAGTCGGCTCCAAATTCGTAGTAATTAGCAGTATTGATAGTAATAGTCACACGAAAGAGCGCAAAGTAATTTAAATACATGATTGTATAATTGTATAATAAATTAATTATTAAATATAATAATTTGGACAACCATGTAGGTATGTATATACATACACATCAAGTCGATTTGAGTACAGCGTCAGTTCTAGGCATGACGTTGAAAATGCCCCTAACTTCAATCGTTTTTTACTGCTCAAAATACGCTAGCATCTTACAAGAACTATGATTTAATATATCTCTGCAAATGCAAAATTAATTAAACCACATATTAAAGCCAGCCCTGTCATATACAAATCCATTGATGAGAGCAAACCTTACCTAGGAATAATTGAATACGTTATACGATGTACGAGCCGACTGCACCAATATTACCCCATATTCGCATTGTGGCCGTATCCGAAGCGACTTACATTTTAATTAATTCAATTGTTTGAAACATCGCCTGGAGCTCTTAACATCCTGTATATTACGCTACCTATAGGAGCGGCAAATTCATTTTCTGCTAGCACTTACGCTCTCCAATATCTATAATTTGTATACCCATGACTCGAAGTTCTCCGCAGCTAATCATTGCCATGCATTAGATAGCGTGAACGTTAATAGAAATGGATTGTCTACAGCGGCAGGTCGGTAGCGTATTAAAAAGGAAAAAAAAAAAATTCGTTTTGATACCACCATGGCGGCAAAAAGTGCGGTTTGCTTGATGATAAGCGGTGACCGAGCGCGTTGCTGAACTTGTAGGAATCATGATTTTACGCAATCAGCATACTTCAATGTCTGATAATACTGTCTGTCACGATTGTCGTCCATCAATTATAGTAACGATGCATCGTGTAGGATCTTCACGCCTTCCTTCCCACAAGGCAGAGGTGTGTGTGTGTTTAGGTACCAACGTAACAAATGGCGAGTACACCGCCGTTACTCAAGCACTATTATACATGTCTTTTGAATTTCTTCTCAAGCGTATGTAGGTGTCCTCTCGATGTTTTCCGTCACCGTAAAGCTGTAGGCTAATCACTGTACCAGTTCAGAATTCAAACTTTTATCATTGTGTGTTTGGGACATTACTCGAACCACTCGACCACCACGACTCCAAATATATTTTTTTAATAATGTTAGAGCTAACAGCACAGTCGCTCATACCTCATACGAGTAACTATTTAGTTCAGTATTCTATGACTTCAAAGATTTGCCTTTGAGTGTAATACAAGTCTAATGTATTTGGAAATGAGAATGTAAATGGGGCATGTCACTGCTTTATGAGGGGGCGGGTGTCGTGCGACAGTCTAGAGGAAGTACGGTCATATTTCGGTAGGTTATTTAGTAGATCGGACAAGTGTCATTGTCCCCTGTCTCCCTTGAGGCGTGAATACATTTCCTAATTTACCAGCTACATATCTTCACAGAAGAGCCGGTGACACAGTGACAGAGTGGCTCAAATAGTCCCGACTGTTAGTTCAAATAGTCCAATTAGTTTTTTTAAACTTATGTACAGAAATTAGTCACACCACGAATTCTACGGTGAAGGTAAGCATGGAGAGGTAGCCTGAATACGTTTGAGAAGAAATTCAAATATGAATAATCTTCAGAACTAATTGTTTACATACATATCGCGTCGGCAGCGAGAAATAGTAGAATGCCAGTCCTCTCCAGACTCACGAATACTGTACGTAAAAACATCACCACAAGTCTCTCAGGTCGACAGAGAGAGTAGAAACGTCAATTGTAAGCTTACTAAAACTATAAAAATGAATTAATTTAATTTGTCGAATCAGCCTTGCCATACAACGTGGCAATGCCGCCTGTCTTCTTGACACCCTTCGGCGTGACACAGACTTGGGTCATTTATTGTATTTATAAGTAGTTTATAGTTTATATTATTACTGTTAATTGTTGTTATTGTAAATAAAGTAAGAAAAACATTTAATTCATCTTCAAAATCAATATACGTTTATATAATTGAATAAATCATTATCATCTAATCTAATAGTTAAGAGTACTCGAAACGGGCGAGCATGTATGAATAGACTGATGAATGTGGACGAAGCGAAAGAGGTATGAAAGCTACAGAGAACTGGCGCTCTACCCTCTTTGCCTACCCCGTTAGGGACGTGTGATGATGTGAATATATGTATGTATGCTTATTACATATCATCTATATTTTCTAAGTGTGTAAAAAATATATAAGTATGAAAATTTGAGGACAGATTCAATTTATCTCGCGTGAGTTAGTTTGTCTCGTATTCAACATTCGCGTTGGACGACCCTGAGGGAGCCATCGTGCGCTCCTCGCGACCATTACTGTGCTCTTTAAACATACTATTGGGAATATAAAACATTTTGTTAAGGCTTTATCGTTTTCTTTTATTAATTCACTAGTTGCACCTTACGGTTTCGGTCGCCGTTTAATTTAAAACAAATAAAATATATTTTTCTGTTCGGGTTTTTACATTAGCATGAACTAACAATATTTACAAAGAACAGTTGAAACTAACTACTTACATATAAAATGTTTGTCCCAAATCGGTATCCCGAGGCAACGTGCCAAGAAGACTAGCAGCATTGCCACGCTGGATAGCAATGCTGATTCTCTGAGCGAGATATGTTCCAGTCCGCCTCTCCACCTCGCCGAGAGGTCTCGACTAGACGGCGCGAGACCTGTTTAAAAAGATGGTGAGCCTCAGGACCCCAAGGCTCCAGAGTTTCAACCGCAAATGCAGCAAATATGTAACCTGACCCGAGACAGGCATACTTGCGGCATAATAAACAATTATGTTAAGTTAAGCAAAAATGCATGCGTCCCGCTAGATGGTTAATGGCTACTGCCACCTTTCAACATTAAGGGTTATCACCCTACGAAAATCCACCTTCAAGAAGTATTGGCACGAAGAATAACACATACTTTTACTTGTTTCCATACGCTTACTTATGTTACACATAAGTTTACTTACGATACTATACGAACCTAGGTACGCTAGTTGATCTCGCCTGCAGTGTTAATTAATTTGATGGGATCATTTTGCTTCGTGAATCTATGTTTATACATACTACATATATAATAATAATAATATTAATCAGGTTTATTTCGTAAAGAACTAACGATTTTTAACAAAATGTGTTTGGAGCAAACAGACACTTGTTGCACTACATGTATGAATATCCAAATTGTATTGGATAATTACAGTACTGGCCATATCTAGTAGCCAGTTGACTGTGTGAGATGGCCTTACATAGAGAACATTAACATATGGTAGGAACCTACATATATCGTAATAAGGATAATAATATAATAATAATATATCCTCACGCCTTCCCACAAGGGTCCCCGAAGGGGTAGGCAGAGGTGTATAGGTAATACCCATACACCCACTTTCCGCCAGAGGTATATTAGGTGCCAACGTGACAGATGGCGAGTCCATCGCCGTTACTCAAGCACGACTATACATAATAATACTATAAGGATAATAAAATCTCTTAATTATCTACGCGTAACAAACCGATACAAGAATCGTATAAATTGCCCATTTAAATTTGACTTGAAACATGCCTGGGTGATTTACAGGCTACCGACTACAAGTAATAACCAGCTACCCGGGAAATCTTTACCGGCTCCATTCCAGTAGCAGATACGCTCAGTCGTAATAACAAGACGACGGCTCGCTATAAAAACGAATTATCTATAGTCTATTACTGACGTTTTATGCACTCTATTGCGCCCTGTGGTTTCACCCGTCGAAGTATTGCTCCTTTCTCTTGGATTTAAGTATAATGGTATATAACATTTCTTAATAAATAGACTATCTAATGCAAAAACAATAATTCGAATTGGATTTGTAGTTCCTAGATTTGCGTGGTCACAAAATCAAACTGCGTCTTTATAATACCTATTATTTCGTCGAAACAATCGTGCTCCATTTAAATAGTTCAAACGTTTGGTTAGACATTTAAAGTCGTATGTATAATCGTGCTTAAGTAACGGCGATGGACTCGCAATCTGTCGAGTTGGCACCTAAAATATATATCACTGGCGGAAAGTGGGTGTGTGGGTTCTACCTACTCACCTATCTGCTACCCCTTCGGGGCCCGGATACATCGTTATTATTAAAAAAAAATGAGTTCTGGTTCGTTTGTCATCCGATTTGAAAATGGACAAGACGATACGAGATGAGCCAAATGTAGCAGTGAGTACATAATACCTTAATACACAAAACAATGTTCGATATAATAAGCAAACGTTATGGATGGAATGGCGTACTTGGAAACAGGTGCGGTTTGTGGCGGCGTCATTTGAAGTCAGCTCTTTCGTATTCAGTGAGAGCTTTAATGGTTAAATTTGAAATTTCGACATGCCATTTAAGGGAATACTGTTTTATCTTGCCACGGAAAATTAGATTTGATTGTTTTTTTTCTTTGTTTTTTTTTCTTTGCTTTAGGAAGGAATGAAACATATTCCTTTTGTTAATGGAGCTAATCTCTTCTCATAATCAAATCTAATTTCAGTAGATTTTTGTTAGTTTAGTTTTAGTCTGAACCGAGTGGTATAAGAAAGACTCCGCTAAATCAATATTGCAGGTTCGAATCCTGCCCATTTGTTTCATGAGTTTATCGGTTCAAAAACTCAAACGGGAATTCCGTTATGCCCTACCTCTCTTAAAATATGATGTTGTACTTACTATGTGAACTGACTGAACACATAGAATGAAACCTAGTTACTACATATACATACATCTCTGTCGTTGGTTGGGACCGTCGGTTGATAATAGTCATGCACTTGCCTCCTGGAATCCCGTTAAAGTCCGGACTTTTAGCAAGCGGTCTCACTGCTAGCGGAGCATCATGCAGTTTTCAACTCTACTGCATTACTTTATAAGCTAATTTCACACGTATTACGTTTAAAATTAGTTTAACTTCCGTTGCAAACAGATCCCAGTTGAGAAAATTTGTTCTTATCTTTAGGAAGTTAAGACGCGATATAGTTAAATAAGTGTTTAAATTTGAATAAAGCTAACGTAAATTAAACAGGATAATAGGAGGATACTGTATAAAAAAATATATATATACATATATATTACAGAAGTAAACAACTTAGTTGGGTACTCCTGTTAATTTGTACATGTTTACTTACGCATTCCTATTATAGGTATGGGTCGAATTCGAGGTAATTGTTGCTCAAACTATAACATTCATGTTTTGCGTTTCGAGTACTACGAAAATCATTCTTCGAATTGTATATTGATTTTATTGTCCCGCCCCAATCCCGGAAACCCGGGATAACTACAATATATATCACACATCACTAGTGAATGACTCTCCATAAACCACTTTAGCTGGGACATGAGCCTACTTTACTTGAGTGCATAAGTTTCAATTTGATGGGTTTTCTTTCATAAAGAATTTGTTATAATAGAATAAGGGGGAAATAATTCCGGTAAGTGATATTGTTTCGGCTCAAACGCGTGATAATTTGATAACGAAATAAATTTGGGATAAAGTTGGCCTTTAAAATTAAATGAAAATCCTACAATTTCTTTTCCTCGGATCAGACACAGGGGGGAGGTAGGGGCAAGATATTAATGTTTACTTTGTTACGAAATAAAGTCTATTATTATTAAATATTATTATTATTATTTATTATTAACATGTTACATTATTAAGTTACAGTTACAGCACCTAAATATCTCAGGCGGAATGTGGGTGGTGGGTACCATAATCAAGAAAAAAAAATACGTTTTCTTTTCTAACCACAACGAGGAATGCGGTCCGCCTGATGGTAAGCGGTTACCGCCCTTCAACACTAGGGTTATCGCTGCCGACCCTGTAGGAATCGCGGGGTAGAGCAAAATGAAAATACTTGAGTGAATAAAGGCATGATGTAAAGATGTAGAAATGTTACAATGGTTTTTTCACCGGAATTGACATCATAACCTTAATATGACAATAACAGAACGCATAAGGATGCGTATACGGCTGTTTTACAGCCAATTCCTTTGACCATATATACGAGTATGAATTTATTTAATTCTATACAGGCCCCTCTCTCTTTATGATCGCGGTTTGTTGATGGTGTCGTAAACGATACATTGAAGTCGTTCTGATTTTGTATAGGTTCGCTTGTGTTGTGTTTGTTTGTGCATTACTTAAATAAAACCGGTATGTATTCCGTACTTTGTCCGTTTGCGGATTGTATTCGTAATATCGCCTTCCCACAACGGTACCGAAGGGGTAGGCAATGGTGTGTGTTGGTAGTACATCCATTTATCGGCCAGAGATATATTTTAGGTGCTAATATGACAGATGGCGAGTCTATAGCCGCTACTCGGGCACAATTTACTATAGGCATTTGAATTGTCTTCTCTTTATTTATTACCAAATTGTAGTTAACAATATAAGGACGGACGGACAAGGTATATATTCAAATGTAATAACGCGTTTGTCCTATGAATTGGCAAGTTAATTTGTGAATATATACCTCGTACCCCAAGTGTCATTAGGCACGGCTAACTCTACATAATATTACTTTTAATGGCATCCATGATGGGTTGTCATTTGTAAAATTATTATATTACTTTTTAAATATGTGTGTGTGAGTGTCGTGCTGGTTAAAATAATCATATAATTTGCGTACAACACTGTTGTTGTACCATAATAAATAAATAATGTATATTCTGTTTAAACTGATATATGATATATACATATCATCACGCCAAGTCCCTAGCGGGGTAGGCAGAGTAGTAGAGTGTTAAAACTGCTCAAGTTTGAATTTCGTCTACGTTCGAATACCGACTGTATCCCGATCAATGAGTTTTTCTGAACTTGATTAGTCACACCACGAGCTGAACGGTGAAGGAAAACATCGAGAGGAAACTTGCATACGTCTGAGAAGAAATTCAAAAGCGTATGTATAGTCGCGCTGGAGTAACGGCGATGGACTCGCCATCTGTCACGTTGGCACCTAATATACCTATGGCGGAAAGTGGGTGTGGGTGTTAAAACTGTTAATCACCAGTAATAAAAAAATATAAGCTACACATTTCATTTATATGCCAACGTGACAGATCGCGAGTGTGTTACAGCCCGAGAGGCAAGATTTGCCAAATGTTCTTGAAATTCTAATGTATAGTCATGCTTGAGTAACAGCGATGGTCCCGCCATCTGTCACGTTGTCACCTAAAATATATGTCTGGCTAAAAGTGGGTGAGTGAACAATGCCTGCAGGACTCTGCCTACCCCTTCGCGAACCTTATTAAGAAGGCGTGAAGATAATAATAAGCGTAACCATAATTCCTTATGATAAAAGCAATCGAAAAATAAAACTGCAGACAAGTGTCAACGTCTGCACACTGGTTGAAAAATCACCCCAACATTTCTTCCTAACACAAGATAAGAGGCGGGATTTAAAAAGATTTTCAGTAGAAGACAACTGTTTTCAATTTAACCCCCCACTGCCGCCGGCGCGAGCAAAATCGATCGGGACGCGGGACACAATGGCTCTCTACGGCTGTGAGTGAAATCACAGCGCTTTAGAACTCCTAGTCGCGATGGAGGGTTAAAGTACTCGATGAAACGATGATACTTTGGAGCTTTAGTGCATCTAATCTGAACACTATGTGTTGTTCTTACAATAACATCATTTATTTAATAATTGAATACTTAAGTGCACTTTTCAAACCCACATCCACATACGTATCATAGCGCCGAGTTCCTTACACGGTAGGTAAGGGATTGGAGTCTAAGTTTTCTCAAAACTTTAAGAGAATGGGCCTGTCTTTAGCTGCCAAAACATTCGTGTCTTTTCAAACATACTTACCAGATTCGAGTACTCTTGACGTTCCCATACTGGGTCCGGTCAATTTGATCTAGATAATTGGAACGTTGTCTTCCTCTGCCTCCTCTTGCACATACATTTTCGCTTTGTATATCTGTTTCGTCAATATTTCTTCACTCATTTCTATATATTCAAACCAACGCATGCATTTGTTCATCGTTACACTCGCACCCTCGTCCACGCCAGTTGCTTTGTGGATAATTAAAATGTATGTACAAACGGCATTAATTATTCAAACCATAAAGCTGTACGCTGCAGCCGAGTATGAATAAAACTCTTGGTATGTTTATTTTACACCGCATAAATAACTCGAAGAAGCTTACTTGAAGAACTGCAGTCACTGCAACAGCATACATTATTCATTCCGGAACGAAAGCACGGTGACATACATCTTGTTCCGGCTTTTGCTTATTTACATTGGACACTCCGCCAGGATTTTTGCTGCTCCTACGGTTCATGTTTTATTCTAAAAAACAATACATATTTGCCGTGGTGGTTTGAGCAGTTTAGTTTCGAGTTTTCAGTACCGATCCCGACTGTACGATTTAGCTTTTCTGATCTTAAGTACAGTGATTATTCACAACATGAGCTTTACAGTGAAGGACAACATCGAGAGGAAACCGGCATACGTCTGAGAAGTAATTCAAAGACGTATGTATAGTCGAAAGTGGGTGTGTGGGTACTACCTATACCCATACCTATAGCTCTGCCTACCCCTTGGGGACCCTTGTGGGAAGTCGTGAGGGTATATTATTATTATTAATATATGAAGAGACTCATGAATGTGGAGAAAGTGAAAGAGGTATGTAAGTCTAGAGAGAGCTGGCGCTCTATACTCTCTGCCTACCCCGTTAGGGACTCGGCGTGATGATATGATGATGTTTAATATAAAAAAATTTTAAAAATAAAGTTACTAATATTAGTAATGCGAACATTTGGGAAGATGTTTGCTCCCCAATCACGCAAGAACGGATGAACGGAACTGAAATTAGATAGGATAGGAGATAGATAATTAGACACGAAGATAGATTGAAAGCTGTTATTCAAATTCAATTGAATAAGTGTTTTTACTCCAAAAACGTAATTATCTATGAAATTGGATTTATGTTCAAAAGCTCAAGGGGTATCAAAGAATTTAATTACGTAAAGTGTGATTATTCCGAGGCGAATATTAAACCGAAAATATGGTACGTGGTATTTATATACAGAGATTGCATGTTCGAATCCCGGACTGAACCAACGAGTATTTCTGACCTTAAGTACAGTTATTAGTCACACCATGAGCTTTACAGTGAAGGAAAACATCAAGAGGAAACCCATCTGAGAGAAAAATTCAAAGACGTATGTATAGTCGTGCTTGAGTAACGGCGATGGACTGGCCTTCTGTTACGTTGGCACATTTGTTTTATTCCAGATAAATATAAAATTATGCCGTTGAAACCGTAGGATATAGCTAGTACATAATAAAGGGCTTAGTATAAAAATAAAATGTCGGCATTATAAAAGCAGAATTTACCTGTCAAGGGTGTCTCTGATCTGTTTACACGAGTCGCAACGAGCGAATGAATGCAGTGCCAAAGTGTGCGGTGCGGCTTGTAATCATGACTGGACAAATTACGGCGAGAGGGTTAAGTTTCCCTGAAGACTTTATTCTGGTGATGATTTTCTAATAAATTTCCATCTTGTAAGCGAGGAGAAGGTATGTAAGTCTAGAGCGAACTACTCTCTTTGCTTACCCCGTGAACTCGGCGTTATGTTATGAATGTGTCCTCTATGCATTCTCAAATTTGCGATCAGATTGTAATGAAACTTTGTTCGGTGTTCTGAGGACGTCCGCAAAGGTCCGAAAGAAAGAAAAGAGCTCGCTAGAGGACCCTGCAGAACACCAATTTACCGTACAACCGATAGCAAGTAAATTTTAATGACATTAATGGCATGTTTATTTACAACATAATACTTTTCACATAACATTACAATATAACATTTGTGTGATGAACGCGAATATTTGTGACAAACTTATGATATTGTATATACATTATGTAGTATATTGTTGTAAGCTTCATAGTACAAGCTTTGCATATATTGGCCTTATTCAGACAGGTTCCATGGAAGTTGTTCCAATACATTATTATTATTATTTTGAAGATGTTCTGTTCCCTGAATGATAAAACTACGTAATTTTACCCACAACATCAATCCATTCGTAGAAAACTGGATAAGCATTGAGCCTATTTATTCACCCGACGTAATTTCAATAACAAAAACCTTTAGAAAACGGTTTCACAAAAACTTTATTGAATGCGAGAGGCAAAAGACTGATGTTAGAAGGAGGTAGGGTGGATTTCCTTATCGGTTACCCTTGAGAAGGGTGTGGTATCATGACGGCTGATCTTTGAGGTGTCGTTGAGATAAAAGTCCTTGCGATTGCTGTGTTCAGGTGCTGAATAGACCTCGGCGGCCGGAGTCGCGGACGAGCTCAGAGAATGAAGAAAAATGACGTGTCACTGATGACGCCTCTTTTGGGAACGGTGACAAAGATAAATTATTTTCTCAATTTTATTATATGGTATTGGTAAAGTTGTGAGTTATATCTTGCTCAAGGATTAAGCGCGATCTCTCGGTGATTTTCGTGTTTGGTTTCGAAGTGGCTAATTTGCAAGCAATTGGACGATTTAGGACCTCATTGAATATCAAATTACGTTCTAAAGCAAACAAATAGTAAATATAGTGGTATACATACTTGTATAAGTGTATAACAGTACGTATAACCTTTTTTTTTTATATATTTGTTCGTATATTCATATGTTTAAAATTGTTTTTTTCTTTCTGTAAGAATAAATAAATAAACATTGCAATACTAAGCTACAAATGCCCATATGGATCATTGTATCAATGTATTTATTTATTTATAAATATATTTTACAGCTATCATTACAGGTTATAAACCTAAATCGGGGGGACCATATATGCGAACGGGAAGCGAACCGGCGACCTTAAGCTTCGTAGCCAAGAGCTACTAGGACAGACGGCTACCAAAATTATGGATTGGTTGAATAAATAATAATATATCCTCACGCCTTCCCACAAGGGACCTTGAAGGTAGCCAGAGGTGAGTAGGTAGTACCCGCACACCCACTTTTTCGCCGCAGATAGGATTTGATAGGAGTATTCGATTACGTAGGTATCCTATTGCCGCGAAGGGATAGGGCAGATGTGTAATATAATCCATATTTCGGCGATATGTTTAGGTGCCAACGTAAATGGCGTCTGTATGTCGCCGGCTTTCAGGCGCGATATACTTGTAACAAATGCCTTTGAATTTCGGTTCAGACTTATGTAGGCTCCTTTGCGATTTTACGCTCACCGTAAAGTACGTGGTGTGATGTAAATAAATTACCGTAGTAAATATCTTAATATATATAAATTACGTTACGTGGTGTGATTAGTCACACCACGAGCTTTACGGTGAAGGAAAACATCGAGAGGAAACCTGCATACGTCTGAGAAGAAATTCAAAGGCGTATGTATAGTCGTGCTTGAGTAACAGATGCGTCTGCGTGACAGATGGCGATGGACTCGCCATCTGTCACGTTGGCACCTAATATACCTCTGGCGGAAAGTGGGTGTGTGGGTATTACCTATACACCTCTGCCTATCCCTTCGGGGACCCTTGTGGGAAGGCGTGAGGATATTATTTATTATTATATAAATTACGTGTCACGCTGTTTGTCCGCAATGGGCTCCTAAACTAATAAACCGATTCCAATCAAATTTGCACACCGTGTGCAGTTTGATCCAATTTAAAAGATAGGATAGCTTCCATCACAGTTGGGCCCGATAGGTGGCGCTGCGATCGTGTTTCAGGAAGTTTAACTTTTTCACCCGGGCGAAGCTGGGCGGGAGAGCTAGTATATGTATATATCACGCCGAGTCCGTAACTGGGTAGGCAGAGTATGGAGCGCCATTTCACTCTAGACTTACATACCTCTTTCGCTTCGTCCACATTCATCAGTCTAAGCTAAGAGAGGTAGGGCATAACGGGTTTCTCGTTCGAATTTAGAGCTGCCCGACTGGGGCAGGACCTCCACCTTACAGAAGTCCGTAGCCAAATAACACAATTTATTGTGTTGTGTTCCTACACGGTGAATGAGGTTTCCAGTAATGAGCTCCTTGGGGAGGGGAGGATTGTTACATTGTGTTGGAAGCAGAGAGTAAACCCATTATGCTGCCAAAAAAAAAAACTCTTTATGTATGGATATTCTTTCCACGGAGATATATGTATTTAGGTGCCGATATTGGAGCTGGCGCCTAAATATCCTGAATATCCATCGCTTATAATTTTACCACTTAACCTGGTTTTAAGGTAATAAGTTTAATTAATAAGAAAAATAAAAGTCACTTAAACAAGAGAGTACAGCGTACAGACAGACGACTAAAAATGCTTTCTAAAATATTACACGGCTTTTAAAAGGCCTCCTCTGAAAAAGGCAATTGTTACCTTTTCTCGAGAGTGCTCGTGTCACTTCTCGCGAAATTGACGAATATTTGCGCAATCTTTTATTTACCTTGGACATGCTTTGCCTTTTGCCGTTATCAATACGGTTGTTTAGAGAGCAGCGACTCTTTACCCCAAGGATTATATACTAGTATACCTCCGCGTTCATGAATATATATACGATTTAGAACCTTACTAAGGCGGTCGTAAAGTTTATAATGGATATTTTAGGGACTTTTGGCGGTTTCAATGAGGGGAGGCTATGAATGCTCGGATTGATACATTGTTAATGGTTACTTAATGGAATTCTGTTGTGAATATATTTCTTTAGGGAAATGCAGATACCAATCATCGTTCTTTAGATTATTTAATGCAATGATTTAATTGGTCTAATCTCAAACTAAGTAAAGCTCAAGGGTTCGGATAAACATACTTATGTATATATAGATATATACATGGCTTTAACTGCTCCTATCAACATATAAATATCCGCACTAAGTGGGAATCAAACAGCGACCTCAACCCGGCTTTGGCCACTAGTCGAGGTCTGTATGCTTGTTTTGTAATTCAGTGGTGTAAAAAAATGTTAAGACAGAAGAAATAAAGATAAAGAAAGAAGTCGGTATATCTAACGATTCATAAAGGTAGCAGACATACCGAGTGGTACCAAGGGAGGGTCAATGGCCTTTTCTAAGACAAATACCATGTCATAAATCGCATGTTCCACTTCAGATCGCAAATTTCCCGCGAAAATATTTCACCGCTCTCCGCCATATTGGTTACTTATAGCCCATAAAGCGCGCTCGGACACTTTCGGGTATGTTCGGGTATCCTCGTGTATCGGTAAACTAGATCACGTCTACGGTTTTTATGTAACGATATAATATTGCAATATATTTTATGCGATGATATCGTTGTTGGAAAACGTTTTACTGATAAAATATTTGTTGCCTTCTCGCGAAATGTCGGCTTTGGATCGAACACCTTGTAATCACTTATCGCTCTTAGCTTTTTGTGTATAGAAAATGTTGTGTATTGTTAAATTATTTCCCGGATGCTCATTAAATTTATGTTCTGCGTACTCAATAATAAAGTTGAAAGCCGTGCAATGGTAACGAGAAAGCGAAGTATGAACCTCGGCTTTTACCGTTCTTTCTTACGAGTCTGATGAGAAACCTTAGAAAAACCAGTTAAGTTAGATTTTTTTCATTAAGTTGGCAAACAAGCAGGCTCTCCACAATAGCAAGCGGTAACCTATAGGCGCAATTTCTGACCTTGTAGGATTTTTTCACACCCTTCTTGAAGAACTCCATGCTGTACTCTCCAGGGAAAATTTCAACGGGAGCTCATTCCACAGCCTGAGCGTTCGCGAAAGGAAACTCCTTTGTAACACAGTGCGTGTTCTGTTTGGTTCCAAGATATGGAGATGAACTCCCCATCGACGGTAATTTCAAACGATTCGCTTCTTTTCTTGTCATAATTATACACAGTTATAATCGCGATTGAAATTTGAATAGGTATTCAAAATTTTTTCATGAATAAATTCCATTAAAACTTCCTGCGTCTTTGTGTTCACATTTCAATAATATCTCTGTCATTGCATTTTGGCCCTTAATATTCATGAACGAAGGCTACAAACGTATAACGAACGTATAAATTCAAATGACGTCACAAAAATTTAAACTACGAGGCTACGTAATGGATATTAAACGTAGCTATAAAAAAGCCTTCAACGAGAGCCCCTGAAGGGGAAGGCACAGTTGTACAGGTAGTACCTTCACACCCGCTTTCCAGTAACGAAACAGCGTAGGACTCGCAATTACTTAGCCGGACGTTGGCACCTAAACATTCCAGCGAAAAGTGGGGAAAAGCCCTTTTGGGGAACCTTCTGGTAAGGCGTAAAGATATGTTATAATAATATATCCTCACGCCTTCCCACAAGGGTCTCCGAAGGGGTAGGTAGAGGTGTATAGGTAATACCCACACACCCACTTTCCGCCAGAGGTATATTAGGTGCCAACGTGACAGATAGCGAGTCCATTGCTCGAGTAACGAGCACGATTATACATGTGCCTTAGAATTTCTTCTCAGACGTATGCAGGTTTCCTCTCGATGTTTTCCTTCACCGTTCAGTTCGTGGTGTGACTAATCACTGTACTTAAGTTCAGAAAAACTCATTGGTACAGCCGGGATTCGAACTTGCGACCTTTGCGTCGCAGGCAACTGTTCGAACCACTCGGCTCTAAATATATAATTAATATAATAATAAATAAAAAATAAAATGATAGTGAGAATCTACACGTATAACATTACGCTACAGCAGATTTTATGCAAAAGGGGTCATAAATTTGTTCCATTTATAGAATAGAATAAATCAGGGTGACCATAATAGCTATATAGACACTTTGTGCACAGAACAAGGTCTAAACTGAACAACTCAACGGGAACAATTAAAGTTACTTTACATCAAGTGTACGCGTTGAGCCCTTTCAGTTATATAGTGCAAGTTTCATGAGTTGGGTCGTGTCCATTCGGACGCGCACTTTCCTTGTGTACTTTATAAGCCTACAAAACAAATGGACGAGCTAAATTCTTGACCATTCTTAAGCATTAGTTTGTTACATCCTATTCAAGAGCCTACATGACGCGTCGCACGGGAGAAATTGATCCAATTTTGCTGTATGTAATATTAACATCCTTTATTTTATATCCAATATGATATTAAAACATAAATGTATCAACTACCATAAACGTTCCAACTACCTGGATCAAATAGATCGGACTCTGAAGGACGGGAACGCTAAGAGTACTCGAAACCGACGAGACGCAACCGACTCGAAACGACGATGTATGAAGAGACTGATGAATGTGGACGAAGCGAAAGAGGTATGTAAGTCTAGAGAGAACTGGCGCTCTATACTCTCTGCCTACCCCGTTGGGGACTTGGCGTGATGATATGTATGTACATAAATGTATATATTTGAATTTAATTTCTTCTCAAAAGTTTCCTCTGGATGTTTTGCTTCACTGAAGCTCGTGGTGTGACTTTATCTCTGTGAGTATTATAATAATATATCCTCACGCCTTCCCACAAGGATCTCCGAAGTGGTAGGCAGAGGTATATAGGTAATACCCACACACCCACTTTCCACCAGAGATAAATTTTAGGTGCCAAAGTGACACATGGCGAGTCGGTCGCCGTTACTCAAGCACCACTATACATACGTCTTTGAATTGCTTCTCAAAAGTTTCCTCCCGATGTTTTCCTTCACCGTAAATCTTGTGGTATGACTAATCACTGTGAGTATTAACGTTACATATATACATATAAGGAAAGCCAAATAAGACTTGGCTTTGGCGTATACATTGCTCAAGAGATGGGGAATACTATAATTCTCTTAAAAGGAATGAGTGGATTATTTGTCAACGACAGAACGCTGAAACAGTTAATTGTTCGCAAAGATTTTAGCATTCTGGTGGGAGTTGGAGCGATTAACGCTAAGAGCGGGCCGAAGTCAACAAACAATTTGGTGGATCTGCCAAAGCCGAGTCCTCCAATGTTTTTGATACTGATAGCTATAAATGCTTTAACTTCGGATTAATAAATTCGGCCATATTGTATTTCAGCGGAAGTTATGAAGTCCTTATGCATACATATATATCTTATCGCCTTCCGCCACGTGTCTCCGAAGGGGTAGGCAGAGGTGTATAGCTAGTACCTACAGATCCACTTTCCGCTCCTGTGTTTCCGGTGGCGAGTCCCACGCCGTTACTCAACGCCTTTGAATTCCTTTTTCAAATAGGGTTCCTCTCGATGTTTTCATTCACCGTAAAGCTCGTGGTGTAACTAACCACTGTACTTGGGAACAAGTCATTGGTATAGTCAGGATTCGAACATGCGATCTTTATATTGCAGGCCACAGTTTAAATTTACCAAGCGATCTGCGTGCCAGATACGAAATATAATTTCTCGCTGTTAGCTGCAGCTTTAAAAAAAGCTGTTTGTTGTATATCTTTTTATATACAAAAAAGGTGGCCAACATGCATGCGGTCCGTCTGATGGTAAGCGGTTACCGCCGCCTATGGACCCTGCAGGAACCACACCCTTCTTGAAGAATGCCACACTACATTTTCAAGGGAACCTCAACGGGGAGATCATTCCACAGCCTGAGCGTTCGCGGAAGGAAACCCAATGATATTCTCACTGACCCCCCTGAAATTAAAACTCCATTTGAATTTTTGTTCGCATTACAACATTTCGACTGCAATCAATCCGGCGTGAGCTACCTGTATAGGCGTGTGTATTTATACAGGCTGTTCCAAACCTGCCGGTTATAGACTCATTTCGTAGGGATGATTGGCAATGTAGGGCTGGCAATACTGTTAGCTTGTTATGAAATAATCTTTACATAGTATAAAACAAAGTTGCTTCCTGCCGCCTGTCGCTTAGACCTAGAAGTCGGTCATCATCACGCCTGTCCCTGACGGGGTAGGCAGTGAGGGTAGAAACCCAGTTCTCTCTAAACTAACATACTTCTTGCGCTTCATCCACATTCATCATACATGCTCTCCGGTTATACGTATGTATCTTAGTATGTAATTTCAAGGAGCTCCTACTAATAATATGTATATGTCTCTCTGTAGCGGAAAATGAGTGGGTATTACTTGCACACTGCTTATCGCTTCCGAATACCTCATGGGGTAGGCAGAGAGCGTATTGGTGTAAGCGGGCTAAAGCTAGTTCAATCATATTCTTCATGACTCTATAGTACCCTATCATTTCATTGACGACCGTCTGGTCTAGTGGTTACAGCTCCTGACTGCGAAACTTGAGGTCGCGGGTTCGAATCCCGCTGAGGGCAGATATTTGTGTGATGAACACGAATATTTGTACCTTAGTCTTGGTTGTCCTATGTATTTAAGTATATATCTATCTATATAAGTAAATATATCGTTGTCTAGTTATCATAACACAAGCTTTGCTTACTTTGGGACTAGGTCAATTTGTATGGAATTGTCCTAGGTATTTATTATTATTATTTATTATTTACCGCAATGTCGTGCAAATTTTGTGAATTTACTGATCTTAAGTTCAACAATCATAGTCAAAAAAGCGTAGTTTGAACCTTCACAGTCTTTTGGTAGAGTGAAGGTTCAAAATACGCGACCGCGTCTCTAGGTGGTAGTGATTTCTTTCACGAATCAGAAAACACTAATTAAGTTGTCCGGTCAGATTGACCTACCGTAATGGCCACAGGTACTTGACACTTTTTGTGCCCCACCGTTACCGACCATGATTTGGCAGCGCCAACACTTCTCCCAATCTCCAATTAAGTTTAACGTAAGCCCAATATTAATTCTGCCTGAAGTATTTTTCAGGTGCTAAAGTTGGAAACGTAAATGAAAAGTTAATTAAGCTCGTGAAAAGGTACCGCGCCCTCTTTGCGGTTCATACTTCTGTAATTGCTATTACAGTGTTCTATAGATTAGATTTTCTATATGAATAAATTTACTTAATAAAGCTTGTGTGGGGAGTCTGATCTTTCGTTTTGTACTCGCACTGATTAAGCGATTATGATCCTTATTGAATACAAAGGAAATACATATATGTATCTTTTAAAGTACCATATCATAGTAGAGACGTGAGCGAATAGAACGTAGCCAATGAGTAGTTTCTGGAAAACTTTTCGGTGAATGAGAACAGAATCTAGAGATCTGCATACGTTTAAGAAGAAGGATGTATGAATAGTCGTGCTTGGGAAATGGTGGACTCGCCATCGATTTAGTGGCTTGTGACTAAAAGGAGAAGTAGGTATATATTTAAATTTTTCTAACTGATATGAGTTTCAATTGCTGTGCTGGATCGAACGGGGTGTTATTATGTTCTCATCCCTTCCACAGTATAGCGCAAAGTAGGGCTTTCAGGGGTTAGGCGGAGGTGTGTAGCAGCCACATACCCACTTTACGAGATATATTTTTGGTGCTAAGGTGACAGATGGCGAGTCTACGCCGTCGTCATAGGCTGTTTAAGCTCTTTTCTTAAATCTTTTTAGATAAAGTTTTATTCATTCGCTCTCTACCGTAACCGTAAGTACGTAACTTCATGGAATGCTTAAAAGTATGCAGGTATATTTGGCGAATAAAATACTTCATTTAATAACATGTAATTCAATAGTAAAATCGTTACGGTAAAAATTATCCCTAAGGAGCTTTGAACACGTTTCACATCTTATTGGCGTAAGTAGCTGTCATGTCAGTGACAGTTGCGTGTGACATTTTCCTTTTTTCTTCACAATTGGATTCTATTTATAACAGATAGCATAACGTGTTACATCTGGCCTAAAGTTGAGTTATATTGAATAGATACCTCAAATTTAAAACTGTATCTACAGGCCATTAAAAGATCCAGGTCAGATTCGATTAACGGACGAATAGCCAATAAAGTGATATGGGCATTAGTCGCATACAAACACACTTAAATGGATTTATATACAGTTATACTAGTGCCTTACGGTTTCAACCGCGTAATATTGAATTTATTACGTAGATTTTATTTCTAGTAAAAAACATATCAATTTAATCTACCTTTGTACTAAATATTATACAATTGTCGTAACAAGCTTTTTAGTTTGACAATTGTCAATATTTCCATGACGATATGAAAAAAAACAATAAAAAAAATGTTTACATAGAAAACGGGACTTGTTCCATAAACAACCAGTCGAGCCATACATTGACTTTAACAAAACTGTCAATTGTACCTTTTTTATTACGTATTCACCTTGATTCATTCGGATAACAGATTTGCCCGCCGTGCTTGACCAAACAATGTCGGACCATTTCTATTTCACTACGCTCGCCAACTGGGACAAAGACGTGAATTCAACAAAGTAATGTAATTGTATCTAGGAACACTCTCTGAAAAGATAGTGATATTTCTGTTTCAAAGCGTGGTGAGTCAGCCGCGGTCAAGTATAAGAGCGTTTCGTGATGCAACCACAAATTTGCTTTACTCGGACGCGGCGTTGCGACGACTTTTAATAAACCGAGTCTTTTGACGCCACCGACAATCCAATTTCATTTTGTGTTTGCTCACGCCTCCGCCGGCCGGCCTGTTTTAATTTAGCTGTTTGTCCAATGTGATGCTACTTTGACTATAACAAATTGCCGATCTGTGATTTATCGGTAAATGTTTTGCGTGCTCCGGAAGAGGTGTTGGAGATTACTAATTCGGAATTCAAAAATATAGGTATATAAACAAACACTAAAATCTATTTATCACGTGACGTGAAAAACATCGTAAGAATATCTGCATATATGAAGAAGAAGAAATGCAAAGCCATGTATTGTCGTGCTTGAGAAACGGTGACGAACTTGCCATCAGTCACGTTGGCACTTAAATATTTAACAAGGGTGTCGTTACACCTTTGCTTAACTATTCTGGGAACCTCATGGGACAGCGATTAGATATATTATTTTTTGAAACGCATATATGTATAATTGAAACGATATCTAACAAAATCCTGAAGCAAAATCCATTAAGTAAATTTTCATTTTATCATGCACCTCAGGGGATGGAAGACTTAGTTTTGTCATGTCTATATAGTATAGTAGCTGTCCCGCCTTGCTTCACTCGGGTGAAAAAGTAAAATTTCCTGAAACACGATCCCAGTGCCACCTATCGGGTCCAATTGTGATGTAAGCTATCCTATCTTTTAAGTTGGATCAAACTGCACACGGTGTGCAAATTTTATTGAAATCTATTTTAAGTAGTTTAGGAGCCCATCGCGGACAAACAACGTGACACGTAATCTATATATATTAAGATTAATCTTGTGGCAATATTACATGTATACTTATTAATAAGGTGCTCGTGCTTGAGAAAGAGCGATAGATTCGCCATATGTCGAGTTCGCACGACACTTGCGGCTTTAAGATGTGAAAATGTTATATATTATATTATCGCGTACAAACACTTCGCAAAGCAATTTTCATCTTTGTATTGTATTTTTTTTCATTCACGAGTTGTTATGAAATATCGATATTTTCTCGTTTATTTCTTGTCGATTGCTTGAGCTTCCGTCTCGAATGCGCCGGGACGTTAACACAGTTATGCCATAGTGGACGCTAAAGTGGGAGCCTTTGTTGTTGTTTCAACTTTAGATTAGTTGGAGTAAAGCGTGGCTTTCATATATTAATGTGTTTTTAAAATGATATTGAATTGATATATATGTATATATCTACTCAGGCAAGAATGTGATTGTACTGTCACATTCTTGCGTACTGACTGACTGTGACAGATCAAAGATAAAGTGATTGCGCTGGAAAGAAGAAATCACATCAGAGACGCCGACAAGAGCCCAGAACTTTAATGTATGATGATGATAATTTTATAGACATTCGTTGTACTAATTTCAACATTCTATTATACGTACCGGAAATAAAAAAATAAATTTAGTTCAGTTTCTAAAATAAAAGTAGCCAAAACTACTCCTTTTTACATTAGCAATCTGCCAATGAAAGTCCCGGCAAAATCGGTCTAGCCGTTTCAGAGATTAGCCAGAACAAACAGACACAGACAAAAAATTAAAAAAAAAGTATTTTGGTATATGTGCCGTGCATACATCCATATGCATTTAGTAAAAAGCAGTTATTTTAATATTACAAGCAAACACGTCAATGTTATTTATTTGTATATAGTTATAATATATATATATATATATATATTTTGGATGCCCTGTATAATAAATAGTAAATATTTTATCCTCACTGTTCCTGGGAGCCTTCATATAATTTAGTTTAACAGACAGCCTTACTTTTAAACTTCGAACTGAAACGCGGAACTTTTGGACACGCCATGTCGACGACAGCGTGTATGTAGCAAAACTTTAGGGCTGGCAAAAAAATTTGACGGTTTCGCTACTGTGTATAAATTTTCAACATTTCTGCAAAATATTTTGAAATATTATTTTTAAGGGAATGTCAAGAGTTAGTAACTGGCTAGTAAGTATGAAGAGGTTGATGAATGCGGTTGAAGAAAAGAGGTCTGGAAGCCTTATGATGCCTACTTTCTGTCTATCCCGTGAGAGGACTCGACATGATATTTATGCCGATCCTTCACGGGTAGACCTACTTACTCCATGAATAATATTCATTATGAATCGAATAGCGCACTTTTATCAAAGTCCGTCAACAATAGTATAATTAGGAATGTCATTGAAAACACTGTAGAATGCTGTATCACGGCCATAGTTCCAATACATCTTCGTGTGGCTTTATTGACCATAGTACTCTCGCAGAGTGAACTCATTACAGACAAGAACTCCTATAATAATATAATTTTTGATTTTTGTATTACAGTGTCCAAATATGTATATTGTTGGTGTACCTCAATAAAATAAAAAAAAAAAAAAAAATAAAAAAAAAATAATAAAAAAAAAAAAAATGTCTATTTCACATAGTAACTTTGGTTCAGATTTAGTGATTACAATTCAATAATTGAGATGAGATCTGGATGAGGATATTGATCACATTAAAATATAGATAAAATAATTATCATATTTTGTGTTGTTAAAAGCCTTCTTATGAATTATTATTCATATTATATTTTATATTTTAACAAGGTATTTGGAGTATGATAGTCTAGAGAGAACCGGAGTTCTTCTCTCTCTGCTTAAGAACTTTATCATAAAGGCCAATAATTATAACCTCTATAATTAACTGACATATTTTGACAACAAAGCTAAGTTATCTATACATATAATAAATCTGTAGAAAAATCGTTTTTGTACATCGAATATATTTCAAAAAAAATTTGCTAGGGTGTTTAAGGATAACCAACAGAACCCATTTCCAGCATTTTTGGAATTTTTGTCTGTTTGTCTGTTTGTCTGCAAGCATGTTCGCGTATCACGTAAAATATACGAAACCAATGTAGATAACTTTTATGCGTAATAATTGTTCGCAGCTAGAGGTATTACTTAGTTTTTGTTTCATCGCAATCGGTTCACTCTATCAAGAGATATTAGATAATATGTATTAAAAATTTCTCACGCACGCAATTCAGTTACTTGGAACACCAAAATAGAACGAAAGTTGACTTTCATATTCGATAGATGGCGTTGTGAGTTCCGAATTGTTTAGAAATAAGGTGTTGGTTGTCTGGAATTTTTATACATAGGTTTGGTCATTATTTTGAAGTAACGAAATTGAATCGAGTAGGTAGATATAATTTCTTCGTAGTTAGAAAAGTGTCGTTCGTTCGAAAATTTGTGATTTCGACCCGTTTTTATCGCAACACGTACACACGTACAAATGATTTGAATTGTTGTGTTTTTAAATTTGTATATAAATAGGTGTTCGGTAATTTCTATGGTGTTGGTTTTCACCCGACAGTTTTGATTGAATTTATTTGATTTATTATAGGTTTGATATTTATGTAAGGATCGTAGCAAATGGAAAGAAGTGATCTCTGCCTACCCCTACGGGAAAGAGGCGTAATTATATATGTATGTATGTATATTGATATTTCCCTTGAAAATACATTCTATAAAAAAAAATACTTTCGTCGCGTAGCCGGAATGCGAAAAGGATGAGACTAAGTAGGTCTCCGGAATCAGAAGAAGCGCGGTATTGGATGATTCTATGGCAGCGAATCCTGGGTATGTCAAGGAAGTATGAAAATAGCTTAAATGCAGTTGAGGTGCGACCTCTTCGAAAAATATCCTAAATCGAATCTGTAATGAAAAGATTCGCAAATCAACTGGCGTGAATGAGGGTGTGATTGTAAAGATGAAGAAAGACATGTTATGTTGGTTTGGACATATAGAAGGGATGGGTAAAGAAAGATTGACGAAACAGATACACCTACAAAGCAAAAGTGTGTGCAAGAAGAGGTATAGGAAGATCACGTTTCAACTACCTATATGAAATTAATCTGACGCTCAAGGGCGGGAACGTCAAGAATCGTCAAGAAAGAAAAGAACGAAAGAAACCGACGGGCATGTACGAAGAGACTGATGAATGTGGACGAAGCGAAAGAGGTCTAGAGAGAACTGGCACTCTATACCCTCTGCCTACTCCGTCAGGGACTCGACGTGATCGTATGTGTGTATGTAAAAGAGAATATGCGTCAGAAATAAATTACGATCCAAAAAGTTAGAAGAAACACTGCAAAACGTCTGATCAAATTTAACGCCAGTACAGCGTCAAATATTTGATAGAGTGTGATGTAGTGTACAAAATACACTGAGAGAAATACTGTTTTTAGATGCACCCGATGGAACTTTTTGAGAAAAATTTAAATAACATTGGCTAACCAAAATTCGAATTAGGAGGCAAAATAAAATTGCTATTGGCGCTGTCTCCTCGGGAATAACAGCAACATTGTCTGGAGGATAAATCTTCACATACAACGTTTAAAAAACCCATCGATTTGGAGCACCCAGAAAGCCCGTTTGCGACGTGTCTCTATCGCAATAGTGATAAAGCCAGGGTTTTATGCGATTGCTTACTTATAATTTGGGACGAGATTACGATGGCAAACCGCAAAGCTGTGGAAGCCATACATATAGAAAAATTATCGGCCAATGGGAGATGCTAGGGTGCTTTTCTGTAGTGACTTCAGGCAGACACTCCTTATAACCCGAGGATCGAGAGCTGGTAGGTGCCTGTCTAAAGTCTAAGTATTTTATGGCGTAGTGTTTTATCGACTCATTTGAACTTTCATATGCGAGCCCATTTAAGAGGCACCCTAAACGCGCAGAATTTCACAAATTTCTGCAATGCCATCTGATGACGGTACATATCACATACAAGCAGGTGGTAAAATAATTTCACAAATTTCTGCAATGCCATCTGATGACGGTACATATCCCATACAAGCAGGTGGTAAAATAATTTCACAAATTTCTGCAATGCCCTCTGATGACGGTACATATACCATTCAAGCAGGTGGTAAAATAATTTCACAAATTTCTGCAATGCCATCTGATGACGGTACATATCCCATACAAGCAGGTGGTAAAATAATTTCACAAATTTCTGCAATGCCATCTGATGACGGTACATATCCCATACAAGCAGGTGGTAAAATAATAATTTCACAAATTTCTGCAATGCCATCTGATGACGGTACATATCCCATACAAGCAGGTGGTAAAATAATTTCACAAATTTCTGCAATGCCATCTGATGACGGTACATATCCCATACAAGCAGGTGGTAAAATAACTTCACAAATTTCTGCAATGCCATCTGATGACGGTACATATCCCATACAAGCAGGTGGTAAAATAATTTTAGTCGAGAGCCTCTATTGTTCTGTTGCCTCACAGCTGGAGCTCATTTCCTCTATATTTGGAGAGCCCACAGAGATCACAAACCCCTCAAAACAACCAAGCAGCAATGCTCAATTGAAATGTTTCTAGGGAAAGAAGGAAATATACATCTATTAACACGGTTATGAACGAAAAAGATGTCGCCAAATATGCGGTAGAGTCGTATGATTTCCTAAATACACACAATTTATTTAAAAGTCGGAGGACCAATAACCGGCACTCGGCTAAAAGTAACAAATCTTCAACGAAACCAAAATCGTAACAATATTCCCAATTATTTTCCTTTTTGATTCAAACGTGTGCAATTCCCAGTTGGCCTCCGTTACGCTATGACTATTAACAAAGTCTAAGGGCAAACATTATCCGTTGCGGGGTTAGACCTCACTCATCATTGCTTTTCAAATTTAATTTTTTATCGTGTTAGAAACCCAAACAACCTTTTTATATTTGCTACATAGTACATGAGAAGCATTAACATAATCAAGTGCCTCATTAAATAAAGTATTTATGTGCTTTATTCGCAAATTCTTTATTAGTTCGTAGCTTGCATTACCCCCTTCTTATTGAACGAAACGTGTATATAGCACTATTATCTAAGCGACGCATTTTAGTTTTCGACAACCACGCGAACGAAGTCGCGGGCACAGCTAGTAATAATAATAAATTAATACCTTGGAACAATTCCACAAAAATGCACATCGCCCCAAATTAAGCAAAACTTGTGTTATGGCAACTAGACAACGATATATTTACTTATATAGATAGATATATAGATACATAAATTCTTCGGAAATCTAAGACTAAGGGGCTCGTTGAGTTACTATACATCCTAAAGGCTTGAAGTAGTTGCATAGGTGAATAAACTTATTCGTGTGACCTACCTTGTAGTAACGTGCGAATCACACTTAATGTCAATTTTTTTAACAAAAAAATCAGTTTAATAATAATAGTTTTATTTCAGTCACATTGGCAACCATAAAAGTACATTAATCAATTAAAACATGTAAACACAAAAATAAATATAGAAAATATACTTAGCAAAATTTTTCTCACAAACCATAAATACGCCAATGTTCTGAAAAAATTATGTTTATGACTGTTTTGTGCCGGAAATTCTATTGGTAATACGGATGCATGTTTCCAGCACAAAAATGTCAGCGCGGTGAGTATTAAAGACAATTTACATACATTTGTACTCATCAACAAGGGACCGCAAAAAGCCATAAATATCTACGTTAGGCATTAACAACAAAATACGACCGGAGTGTCGCATCTATGCTTAACTAACTAATCTTTGGCGAAACGTCACGCCAGCGGTCGTTAATGAACCATTTTTTCTGGTATCTTACGCACGAGTTTGCTAGACCAAATAACCTTGTACAAAGCAGCCTAGACAAATTTAGACGTTACGAAACATTGTGATATCGTAACGTGGCCGGTGTATTTTTAATTTGGCTGCGTAACGAGGCACGGAAGGGTGCGTTGTAGGGCGTGCGTATCAACTTGCTCACTCGCTCGTCCTTTCAATATTTTTTGTTTTCATTTAATAAATTTGACTATGAAGCATTTTGTTCATTTTTATTATTTTTGGTTAAATGTGTCTATAACGTATGGAAACTCATAGTTTTTCATTCAAAACCTAACATAATCTTTCGCATTAATAATCTTATGTGTGGTAGAATCCATATTATTGAATATATATCCATATATTCAGAACGGCGTAGTTCTTAATATGATGTCTACTAACGTATTTTAGTAAAGTAAGTTATTGTAATTGTTAGGAGATATTAAATAACAGGAGTACGAAAGCGGCTTATATAAACACATTGATAAAAGAGGAGGAAGTGAAAGATGTTGTGTCTAGCGTGAAATGAAATATTATCATTTCAAGTTTACAATTAAAAGTATCTTGGACTCCCACGACACAAGCGGCGCTCCACGAGGCAAAGCTTATACTACCGGCATGTTTGCTAAATATTAGGCTAGTTGCGACCGGTGGCTTACTCGCATTGAAGAGATTTCATATTTTTTCTGGACTAAATCATACTCTATCGTTGTGGTAAATTTCATTCCCTTCAGTAACAAAAATCCTCACAAACTTCACAATTTTAACATCACTAGTATATTAGGATATACTTCTATACAACTAGCAAATATATATATATATATGTGCCGTGTAGGCCAAATATATGCCGTGTAGGCCGAGTGGTTTGAGTAAACTGCAACACAAAGCTTGCAAGTCCGGATCCCGACTGTACCAATGAGTTTCTCTGAATTTAAGTAAGTGATCAGTAACACCACGAGCAATACGGTGAACGAAAACATCGAGAGGAAACCTGCATAAAGTTGAGAAGAAATTCAGAGGCGTATGTATAGCGATGGACTCGCCATCTGTCACGTTGGCACCTAGAAATATATATCTGGCGGAAAGTGGGTGTGTGAGTACTAACTTATACACCACCTACCCCTTCGGGGATCCTTGTGGGATGGCGTGAGGATATACAAGTGCTTCGGATGTCATCATATTATAAAAGGCATTAATTCAGGCCGAAGGCCTCATGAACGAATTAGTTACACATAACTGGGTCATGCGTATGCGCATGCGTACCGTAAATTAAACAGGCATTATATTATAACTACGCACGTATATAAATCATCACTAAGAACACGGGGCCCGAAAGGGTAGGCGATAGTGTAACACTGGTCTTCTCACTGGTAAAATGTGTAAGGTACGACTGACCGATAGACTCGCCATGGGTCACGTTAGATACTCAGTTGAGTGTTTAAATCTATACAAATAAATTAAATAGAAGTGTCTGTTTGTAATATTAAAATTTTATAATATTAATAATATAATATGTCCTCACGCCTTCCCACAAGGGTCCCCGAAGGGGTAGGCAAAGGTGTATAGGTAATACCCACACACCCACTTTCCGCCAGAGGTATATTAGTGCCAACGTGACAGATGGCGAGTCCATCGCCGTTACTCAGGCACGACTAAACATACGCCTTTGAATTTCTTAGACGTATGTAGGTTTCCTCTCGATGTTTTCCTTCACCGTAAAGCTCGTGGTGTGACTAATCACTGTACTTAAGTTCAGAAAAACTCATTGGTACAGTCGGGATTCGAACTTGCGACCTTTGCGTCGCAGGCAACTGCTCGAACCACTCGGCCACCACGGCTTATAATATTAATATTTTACTAAATGCATTTGGATGTATACACGTAACAGATAGCAAAATTACATTAAAATGTTTTGTCTGTCTGTCTGTCTGTTTGTTCCGACTCATCTCTGAAACGGCTGTACCGATTTTGACGGGACTTTCACTGGCAGATGACGGCTGATGTAATAAGGAGTAACATAGGCTACTTTCATTATCATTACATTTCATTTCATAATATAGGTAATAAAAAAAATGTATAAAAAGCCGTGGTGGCCGAGTGGTTCGAGCAGTTGCCTGCGACGCAAAGGTCGCAAGTTCGAATCCCGCCTGTACCAATTAGTTTTTCTGAACTTAAGTACAGTGATTAGTCACACCACGAGCTTAACGGTGAAGGAAAACATCGAGAGGAAACCTGCATACGTCTGAGAAGAAATTCAAAGGCGTATGTATAGTCGTGCTGAGTAACGGCGATGGACTCGCCATCTGTCACGTTGGCACCTAATATACCTCTGGCGGAAAGTGGGTGTGTGGGTATTACCTATACACCTCTGCCTACCCCTTCGGGGACCCTTGTGGGAAGGCGTGAGGATATATTTATTTATATATATTTATATATTTATATGGGTAATTTCTGTGCCTGTTGTTTTGTTAACTTGCTTTTAGACTAACGTACCTATTCGTTTTGTGTGGATAACATTCAACCAATTTTATGCTCAATAAATTATTATTATTATCGCCGTTACCCTAGCATAGCTGTACATGCGAAATCTGAATTTCAACTCAAACGCCTCCAAGCTTTGGCTTCACGTGAGAAGAGGGCTGGCAAATCGCTACGTGTTATGACTCAGATACTGTGCAGTATGTGTTCAAAGGACAATTAGACTATTGTAGGATCGCTCTAGGTTCGAGGACCGAGCTGACACAATTAGGTAGATATGCGGTCACGTGACGAAATTCATTGGTTGGAATGCAAACGTAACTACCGAGTTAGTCTATGTTTTACGTGTATGGACGTACAGTTATAGCAATGCTAGCTAATCCCCCACTGTTTCAACTTATTAACGCGCAAAGCCCCGGTGGCCTATTGAGTAGTAATGAAATTTACTGGTTTGAATTCCGTCCCGATGAGTTGTCTGAACTTAAGTGTCTTTTCCTAAGCTATGCGTATTTGAATTTCTTTTCAAACGATGTTTTTATATGACTTAACGATCTGTATACATATCACGCTCCCTAACGGAGTAGGCAGAAAGAGTATAGCGCGAGTTCTCTCTAGACTTACATAACTGTTTCGCCTTATCCTCACTCTTTACTCTTGTCTCTCGGTTTCCAGCACTCTTGGCATTCCCATCCTTGAGTTTCCGATCGAAGTCTTTCTCTGTCTCTCCTTGCGCACACTTTCGTATTGAAATATTGTAAGAAAGGTTGGCGAAACAGATGACAATCTCCCTTCAATCAAGCTATGTGTGTCCAAACGACGTAACATTCCTCTCTTATATATAAATAATAGCTCGTAGTATTTGAAATAAAATATACTTTTTCATTTAAATTGCACGAGTGGTTTTTTTTTTTTGGGAGCATAATGGGTCCAATCCCTCTGCTTCCAACACAAGCTCCCCAAGGAGCTCATTACTGGAGAAACCTTATTCAACGCGTAGGAAAACAACTGAACAACCCCTGGCTGGAGGCCTAGGTCTCGCCTTTGTCCGGTTAAGTAGCAAAAGTTCCCGGAACTCACGCTACGAGAGACAATACATAAAAAAAAAAAACAACACGATAAATTTTTTTATTTGGCTACGGACTTCTATAAGGTGGAGGTCCTGCCCCAGTCGGGCAGCTCCAATTTCGAACGGGAAACCCGTTATGCCCTACCACTCTATTTATTCATAAACAATATTAACTATGACACATAGTATAAGCGTATCGGTCGACGGCGCGCGAGCGACACGCCTGGTGTTGCAAATGTCGATGGTAACCGACCACCATCAGCATATAGGCAAAATAGTTTTGCCAGAGGAATGGTCCGGAGATAGGCTTCGATCCCAATTAGTTAATATTCGGGAGCAAGGGCACTCACGGGTACTATTAACAGTCGTGATTCATCGTACCTTATACATTGTCGCATGACACTGAAGCCGAACGTGATTCGGAGTTTACGCCAAACTTACGCAGCATCCAAAAAAATATCTATAAATATACGGCGGTAACCCTTGTCAAGGCCCCCGAGAAGCCATCACTCAGGGGCCTTGATGGGATCATTTGCTCTCAATCATATCGTGATAGCTAAATGTAGTCCCGAACATTGATTTTGGTTTACTTTGATCTTGGAGAATTTCAATTATCTGGAAGCCAAGTTTTAATTTAATAATGTTGTACGTTTCTAAGACCTCAATTAATTCTTGGAAGTCGACGTCCTGTTTGCTGCTTAGGTACTAATTTTAATAAGTTTTTCATTAATGTTCTTGCAAATTAAAGATATTACAATGTAATTAACGCACTTTTTCATTGTATAAATGGTATCATTGTTGGCTGGACTCGAATAAATATGAGATAATATTCGTTTTATAACAATTTTTATTACGATTTATATAACAATTTTGCAATTAGCCTTGATTTTTTGCTTCGATGCACACATTATTAATTACAGTGCGTTATTTATAGAATAATTTTAAGAAACTGCACAGTCGTTACCAAGAATTTGTATAATTTATATTTAAATTTGTATTTTTCCAGTGTGAACTCTACATGTAAATTTACAGCACTATCAAGACCTAGAGCCGTGGTGGTCGAGTGGTTCGAGCAGTTGCCTGCGACGCAAAGGTCGCAAGTTCGAATGCCGACTGTACCAATGATTTTTTCTGAACTTGAGTACAGTGATTAGTCACACCACGAGCTTTACGGTGAAGGAAAACATCGAGAGGAAACCTGCATACGCCTGAGAAGAAATTCAAAGCCGTATGTATAGTCGTGCTTGAGTAACGGCGATGGACTCGCCATCTGTCACGTTGGCACCTAATATACCTCTGGCGGAAAGTGGGTGTGTGGGTATTACCTATACACCTCTGCCTACCCCTTCAGGGGAAGGCGTGAGGATATATTATATTATTATCAAGACCTTAAAGGAAACGAGATATTAATTCTTCTCGACAGTTTCCCTTCCCCGTAAAGCTTGGAGTAGGACTAAACACCAAGTTCACAAAAACTCATTGGTACAGTCGGTATTCGTACTTGCAATCTTTGCGTTGCAGGCAACTACTCGAACCACTCGGCCACCACGGCTAAAATGTACAGAAATATATGTACATTATATTTGTAAGTTGATTTGTATAAAAGCTTTCTCTTAGCAGTGTTTCGGAGCATAACAACAAACCTAATACACGCATTTATCACTCCAAAGAGTATTACGGGGTTGGCATAGATGTTATTTTTCGCTATTGGTCAATGTAGACCATTGCCACGGGTCATTCGGTAAAGGAACTCTTATAAATGCAATATGTAAATAGTGTATGCGTTTAATGTTTGCTACTAAAACGTAATTTGCACCTTAAATTTATCTCGGGCGGATAGATGGTGTGTGAGTACTACCTATACGCCTCTGCCTACCTTTTCACCCTTGTGGGAAGGCGTGAGGGTGGATATATAACAATTTTCGTGTGGTTCCAGAAAATCCACACAAACTTTCTCGTTTATAATATTGGATGTCATGTAGTTCAGATCAGGAAGTGTTCCGGCTCGCACGCTATCCGCCCGTCGCTCACCGATCGATGAGTACGGTCAAGGACGAACAAACGTTGCCTTCACAAAACTCTTAGTACAGCTTTCGTTCAGGAAATGCTCGTTGCGTTAAAGAAATTAAAGCTTATGTTTCTGAAGAATTGTTCTTTGCCCTCTTCTAACTTCTACCACCACAACTCTCGCCATCGACAGTGAATTCATGCCCATACCTTGGAACCACACAGGTCTCGTACTGCGCGGTTCCAAAGGAGTTTCCTTCTGCAAACGCTCAGGCTGTGGAATGAGCTCCCCTTTAAAGTTTTCCCTGGAGTACAGCATGCTGTACTTTTCACACCCCTGGTGTTGCAAGTGCCCGTAGGCGGCAGTAACCGCTCACCATCAGGCATACCGCAAGCTTGTTTGCCACTCGTGTGGTATACATACATACATACATATTATCACGCCGAGTCCCTAACGAGGTAGGCAGAGAGTATAGAGCCAGTTCTCTCTAGACTTACATACCTCTTTCGCTTCGTCCACATTCATCAGTCTCTTCATACATGCTCGTCGGTTTCGAGTACTCTTAACGTTCCCGTCCTTCAGAGTCCGATCTATTTGATCCAGGTAGTTGGAACGTGGCCTTCCTCTGCCTCTTCTTGCACACACTTTTGCTTTGTATATCTGTTTCGTCAATATTTCTTCACTCATCCTTTCTATGTGTCCAAACCAACGTAACATGCCTTTCTTCATCTTTACAATCACGCCCTCATTCACGCCAGTTGATTTGCGAATCTCTTCATTGCGGTATATATACATTTATGTTAATTTACGACACGAGTTCATGGTATTGTGAGGTTAGGTGGAATTGAGGAGGAATTAAACAAAAATCGTATATTTAGAAAGCCAATGCAAAGCAGTACAATAATGACAGTTGTAAGTAGCTAGACAACATACCTCCTCAGCGAGCCAAGCGGGCACCCGTCGTGTCATCGAAGCATCCTGAACCGCTAGAGATTTAGAATAGGAACGATTCGCGATGGTCTCGCTACATCCCTTGGACTTGTTCCTCACTTCGACGAATGGGAGATTTTTTTGTGCCCTATTTTGGGATCTACACTGCCCTGTTTTCAGCTTATGTTACATCAACTTGTGTCACATGTTGGGTATCGACGCGGAAATCTACAAACGCGAACACTATAAAACGCCCAAAACCCTAACAGTTAAATAAAATTCAAACGGGAAGTTAAATATCCTTATCCTAAAAGTTTTGTGCGAAGCTTTCAGGGTAAAAGTACCTTATGTAGTTCATGGACACTGCGGAAAAGGCTTTAGTTTTATCTAAACGACTTTTTAGCTTGAAAGGGATATTATGTTTGAGGTAATTAAAATGGTTTTAATGTGTTATAGCGCTAATTAGCTAATTAAAATATTACATAGTTAAAATAGTATATAGTTCGAATCCCGACTGTACCAATGAGTTTTTCTGAACTTATGTACAGTGATTAGTCACACACAGCTTTACGGTGAAGGAAAACATCGGGAGGAAACCTGCATACGTCTGAGAAGAAATTCAAAGGCGTATGTATGTATAGTCGTGCTTGATGGACTCGCCATCTGTCACGTTGGCACCTAATATACCTCTGGCGGAAAGTGGGTGTTTGGGTATTACCTATACACCTCTGCCTACCCCTTCGGGGACCCTTGTGGGAAGGCGTGAGGATATATAATATTATATTATTATAATAAATAAAATATTACATAAATTTTTCGTGGTAACATTCCAAACTAAAAACTAAGGTAAAATTTAAAACTATATAGGCCGTTATGTCGTGCAGTGGGGGTTGGGTGGAAAGAGTACAAACACTGCAAGATCGAATTCTGTACCAATGAGTTTTTCTGAACTAAAGTACAGTGGATAAGTCAAACCTTCGGTCCCCTCGGAACCTTCCTTCGGTCGGGATTCGAACCTAAAATCAATAATTAATTCACAAAATAATCAATAATTAATCTCTAATTAGTTAACGGGCATTTAGTGACTCACCCGTAACTTGTATAATGGGAAATAGTACATTTGAGGGAAAAAGACATCAACGAGTACCTTTTTAATTATTTCAATTCATATGATAACTTAATTAGTATATTCTGACAAATATAGCATTAATACAATACTCTTTGCCTGTTTGACATTTATAAACATACTAGCTGTCCGGCCCAGCTTAGCCCGGGTGAAAAAGTTAAACTTCCTGAAACACGATCGCAGCGCCACCTATCGGGTCCAATTGTGATGTAAGCTATCCTATCTTTTAAGTTGAATAAAATTCCACACGGTGTGCAAATTAGATTGAAATCGGTTAAGTAATTTAGGAGCCCATCGCGGACAAACAACGTGACACGTAATTTATATATATTAAGATATTCACACTTTCCTCCAAAGTGTCTCCGAAGGGGTAGGCAGGGATGTGTATTAAGTACCCACACACCAGCTTTTCTATCTCAGCTCTTCTATATCAGCTGGCGAGGCAATCGCCGTTTCTCATGCATGACTTTCATATATTCTCAGACGTATGCAGGCTTCCCCTCGATGTTTTCCTTCACCGTAAAGCTCGTGGTGTGACTAATCACTGTACTTAAGTTCAGAAAAACTCATTGGTACAGTCTGGATTCGAACTTGTAATATTTGTGTTGACTTCTCGAACAACTCGGCCAACACAGCTACTATATCTTAATACATACATACATATCATCACGCCAAGTCCCTAACGGGGTAGGCAGAGAGTATAGAGCGCCAGTTCTCTCGGTGCACCTCAACAACGTCAACGTTTCAATGGTCTCATACGCAACATGGTCGAGTACTCTTAACGTTCCCGTCCTTCAGAGTCCGATCTATTTGATCCAGGTAGTTGGAACGTGGCCTTCCTCTGCCTCTTCTTGCACACACTTTTGCTTTGTATATCTGTTTCGTCAATCTTTCTTCACTCATCCTTTCTATGTGTCCAAACCAATATATATCTTAATAATCTAAGATTTGTTCAGTTAAATTTCTCTTATATTTCTATAGTTTTAGGAACCATTTGCCCAATAAAACCCTGATCGTGTTTTCGCAATCTTCAATAATAATAAAAAAAGACATCCATGCTGTGATAGAATTCAACCTCTTTGGTTTCAGTTCACGTATCAGGTTACGAGCCGATTGTAATATTATCACTAATGTGTAACCCCCACTTACCGCGTTATGAGTGTTATTATACATTATACTTCATCGTTATGGGCATAAAGCATAATTTCCTATAATTTTTCCGACTTTAATCAAAGTAGTAAGTTGATACATGATGTGTTTGTGTAATTTTATTGCTTAACTACGAGTTAATAAGGTTTAGTTTTGGGTTCACCGCTGTATGCTTGATGATGATTAATGTTTTTATTTTGACACATTCGATTGTAGTTTTAGTGAAATAAAGGTTTCATTTCACCCTACTAAGGGTTTTCCAAAAAGCCAATTTATTTCCGGAACCATAATTATCCGTCAATCGGTTCGCAGGCACATAGATTCCTAGTGTTCTTTCAGGGGTATTTTCGCCAGAGATATATTGAGCTGCCACCGTGACGGATGGCGAATCTGTTGCCGTTTCTTAAGCACGCCTATACATAAAACTCTTCTCTGAAGAAGAGAAGAGGGAAGTTACGAGAAGAGAACAGTTTCACAAATGATAAGTATGTAACTGTGTCCCGAAATCACGATATTTTTCTGCATCAAACAGCTCTTGGTGCCATTTATAGGTGCTCAAAAAAAAGGGATGATACAAATCGCCTTAGTTTTGAACCTGCGATCATGATTGCGGGCGATTCTTAAATCACTTAACCATTATGGCCTTGTACAATCAATTTTATATATCCCAAAAAGTATTACAGAGATAGTTTCTAATTTCCTGTATTTACTGAAGCCGAGAGGAATGTTCAACAAATAACAAAAGGTAACCTGATATGGCAATAAATAGTGACAAATCAAATGAGAGTCACGTTATACCTTTCTTAACTCACTGTACAGTCAGCTAGATAAAATCGTGACGAAAAACAATTATAAAAAAAAATATAAAAATTATTTTGCCCGGTATTTGCATCCTTTCCTTCCCTTGCTTGCCTTCCCACAAAAGTCCTCGAAGGGGTAGGCAGTGGTGTATAGGCAGTACCCACACACCCACTTTCCGCCAGAGATATATTTTAGGTGCCAACGTGACTTTTCGTAGTTTGAATCTCGACTGTACCAATAAGCTTTTGTGATCTTAAGTACAGTGATCAGTCACATCACGAGCTTAACGGTGAAGGAAAACATCGAGAGGCAACCTGCATGCGTGAGGGAATAAATTCAAAGGCGTATGTATAGTTGTCCTTGAAAAGCGCTCCATTCTCTCTGCCTACCCTGCGAGGCACTCAGCGTGATTATATACGTATATATTACGTGCGTAAATTACCGCGTTCAAACATGTATTAGGAGATTAGTAAGAGAGGTAGGGCATAACGGGTTTCCCGTTCGAATTCGGAGCTGCCCGACTGGGGCAGGACCTCCACCTTATAGAAGTCCGTAGCCAAATAACAAATTTTTTTGTGTTGTGTTCCTACGCGGTGAATAAGGTTTCCAGTAATGAGCTCCTTGGGGAGGGGGAGGATTGTTACATTGTGTTGGAAGCAGAGGGATTAAACCCATTATGCTGCCAACACACTAATAACTCTCCGAACACAGAGTGGCAACGCGCAAGTGATACTTAGGTAACGTGAGCGTAAATAGGCTACGGTAACCGTTTCCCATCAGGTGGACCGTATGCTTGTTTACCACTCTTGTTGTATAAAAAAAATGTATGAATCATAATTATTATCATTCATAACTCACCTCCACAAGTAAATTACACAATACGCCTATTGTGTATATTAATATTCTGGGATATTACATTTAGTTAACTCATTACCCCTTCGTAGTGTACAGTTTTATTGTCTACAAGAATACCTCACGGTATCTATATAAAGGCGGCGTTATTACGTGGGCGGGCGGCGGTGGGCGTGAGATCGACGAAAATTTACGCTTTTATTTACCTTGCTTGCGATACTCGGTTAAAAGTTGTATCACTTAAGTAAATGATGGTAGGGAACAACTTGAATCGGATACTTTTATTCAGATGACGAAACAGATACTGGTACACAAAGCGAAAGTGTGTGTGCAAGAGGAGGCAGAGGAAGACCACGTTCCACTCAAGACGTTAAGACTTAAGAGTACTCGAAACCGACGAGCATGTATGAAGAGAATGATGAATGTAATTACGCATGTATGTAGAGAACTGGCGCTCTAATCTCATTTCTCTCTGCCTACAGCCAAAGCCTTTAGGGACTCGACATGATATGATATGTGAACTAATTAACGCAACATGTGTTTGAGAGTCCATAGCTGTTACACAAGCGCGATCTATACATACCTCTTTGAATTTCTTCACAAGCGTAAACTGATTTCCTTTACCGTTAACTTACCTTAACTGTGGTATGATTAATCACACCACAAGGCATAATAATAATAGACACCTGGGACAATTCCACACAAATATACCTAGTCCCAAATTAAGCAATGCTTGTGTTATGATAACTAGACAACGATGTATTTACTTATATAGATAGATAAGAGCCGTGGTGGCCGAGTGGTTCGAGCAGTTGCCTGCGGCGCAAAGGTCGCAAGTTCGAATCCCGACTGTACCAATGAGTTTTTCTGAACTTAAGTACAGTGATTAGTCACACCACGAGATTTACGGTGAAGGAAAACATCGAGAGGAAAACCTGCATACGTCTGAGAAGAAATTCAAAGGCGTATGTATAGCCGTGCCTGAGTAACGGCGATGGACTCGCCATCTGTCACGTTGGCACCCATACACCTCTGCCTACCCCTTCGGGGACCCTTGTGGGAAGGCGTGAGGATATATTTTTATTATTATTATATAGATAGATATATATACAACTACTCGTATTCATCACACAAATATCTGCCCTCAGCGGGATTCGATCCCACGACCTCAAGTTTCGCAGTCAGGAGCTCTAACCACTAGACCAGGCGGTCGTCATATCTATACTTTAATATTATAAAGCTGAAGAGTTTCTTTGTTTGAACGCGCTAATCTCAGAAACTATTGGTTGGAATTGAAAAACTTTTTGTGTTGAATAGTCCATTTCTCTAGGAAGGCTATATAACATCACGCTACGACCAATAGGAGCGAAGCATAAATTAATAATGTTGCCAGAACGGGAAAAAATATTCCTTTTTGAGAGCTTCCGTTGCGTGCGCTGCGTAAACGGTTTAAGTTACACAAATATCAAGTATGATGGAATTGTTCCTCTTTAAAAGTTCAAAAAAAAAGTCCGCGACAGCATATGTCTATCTTTTAAGATTGACTCACTACAACTTTTTTTATAAATTTGTTCGAAATTAATGCATTATTTGCGAAGATGTTTTATCAACATATAATATTACCCGGGCGAAGCCGGGCGGGACAGCTAGTAACATACAATTTGCAATATTCCTGCAAACAAAACTAAAACAGTGTCCAAATATATAAGAGCCACATACTTAAATGTTATCCGAATAAAGTCTTAATATCCGATATGACTCGTTCGGAAAACAATTTTAATCAATATCCATAATTTGTAGGCAGCTTCGTCCTTAAATAATGAAAGCGTCTTTTTTTAATATAACAATATTGATAACCATGGTGGCAGATTGATTCGAGTAGTTGCCTGCTTCGAATAAATTTACGTCTTTCATTAAATATGATTTTATTTTGAAAATCTATGAGGTTTCTCACATATCCGAGTTTAAAAGCCGAAATAACTAAAAAAAATGCCGATTTAAAAAATAATAAATAAAAATCTTTGTTTATTCTATGCGACGGCTTAATTTTTTTAAATATTATGAATTATTAATTCCATGTCTCATTACCAGAATATGAATAACTATAAAGCATTGTACAGGTATGCTTAATTAAAGAGAAATGCGAACTATATCCTATTTGGTTGTAAGCAAAGTATTCTCCGAAGCGTAAACCGCAGGTTGAAAAAAAAAATGTCGAGAGGCAATCGGAATAAGTGCACTTGGGTTTCCCGCCGCCATGTTGGGACAAACGTCAAAGGTGCACTGACCTTAGCGCTGCATTAAAAGTCGTACCAATGAGAAACTATCTACCTAATGTTGCGTAACTATAAATATTAGTCATTGTTTTGTAAATTATTATTGAATCGGACATGTGGGATGATAGAACAATATTTTGGACGAGGTGGTAGGTACATGTTTGCGCGTGATTCACACGTGTGATTGTACCATCGGTACGCCGGAAGGATACTGTTTGTAATTCATATGTAAGTAGTGAAAAAGATAATTACATAGATAAACAAAGATATCACGAAGCCCATCCCAGCCACATCAACTATAAAAATAAAATTTGATGCGAGAAGGCCAGGCAGAGCTTTTCTTCAAAACGTACCGGATTGTGACGTCATATCTTCTTATACACATTATATTTTGTATTTATATATTATTTATATATTTATATATATTTAGCTAGGCGGGACAGCAGTATATATATATATATATTGCTGTCCCGCCTAGCTTCGTTTGAGTAAACAAATGTATGAGATAGAACACGATTGTAGCGAAATTTATCGGGTTCAATTGTATCTTCATTCATACCATCCAGAGACCCTCTAAAACATACAAAATTTCATCCAATTAGGTCCAGCCGTAATGGAGGAGTGTGACATACCCATGTACAGAAGTAATATATCCTAATAATATTATTAATGAGAAAGTATGTGAGTAAGTATAGATGTTTTTTAGTCAATCACGCCAGAACGGCTGACCGGCTGACCAGAATTGCGTGAAATTGGGCACAGAGATAGATTATTAGCTGGATTAACACATGGGAATGCTTTCCCATTTCCCATAAGGGTCTCCGAAGGGGTAGGCAGAGGTGTATAGGTAGTACCCACACACCCACTTTCCGCCAGATATATATTTTAGGTGCCAACGTGACAGATGGCGAGTCCGTCGCCGTTACTCAAGCACAATAATTCGATTTTTAAGGGTGTGAAACCGTGGGGCAAGCTAGTAAAGATATATAATAAATCTGTGAACAAAAATCACGTATATAAAAACCTTGCGATTAAAGCTGTGATTTATCCGTCAGATGGTAGGACTCTACATACATAGGTCTGGACCTTAGACTGGTCTAAATGGCAATTATTAATTTTAACTCACAAAACAGGTTATAACTTGGTCGGATAAGTGCTACTTTCACTGGCGTGTCCAGTATTAACCTGGCCAGACACTTTTTTTAGATCTTAGATTAAAAAGGAGGTTCTAGCTCTTAACTAATTTAAATAAATTAAAAGCTTAGTTGCCGTTGCTAACTTATTTGTTAGTATACTTTTTTAATCCTTTATTGTTGACATTGATACTCATTTAAGCGCGATCAAATCAACGGATTGGATGTATTTTCGGTCGGAGATATTAATTTGAGAATTACATATATTTCTAACCTTGGTTCGAATGCCGACTGTACCAATGAGTTTTTCTGAACTTAAGTACAGTGATTAGACACACCACGAGCTTTACGGTGAAGGAAAAC
>JACCPG010001359.1:0-13417 GCA_016069955.1 Drepana arcuata
TTGAAAATACATTCTATAAAAAAAATACTTTCGCCGCGTAGCCGGAATGCGAAAAGGATGAGACTAAGTAGGTCTCCGGAATCAGAAGAAGCGCGGTATTGGATGACCGGCACGGTGCTTTACCAGGCACTCTGAATTCACGTGAATTTGAAATATTCACGGAAAGATATATTAAAAAGATATAAAGAAAGATATAAAGAAATATTCGGGAATCGCGCTTAAGTTCGCAAAGAACTCTGACCGCGACTTTGCGCTCCCAGGAGAGCATCGAGGAACACGAAGTGCGTCTATCAGCTGATCGAGAGCGTTGCGCCCTCTCAAGCGAGAATTGGTCTCTGTTGCCCATAGAAGATATAGTTATGAGTAGAAGAATAAACCCGCTCACTCAGTACGTCTTGCAAACATCGACAGTTGGTGGGGAACAAATTAAAAGAGAGTCAAGCAAATAAGAGCACGTGAATGAATTTTTACATCTAGGAAGCATGTTCACACGAGGTGGAAAGTATGAAATAGATATTGAAAGAGGGATAACTGCCGGTAATAAGGTGAATGGGGCCATGTCGGCGTTGATGGGCAGTAAAAGTCTGAGTAAGAATGCTCGAGTTGCTGTCCACAAAGCGAAATTGGTGCCTTTTTTATTCTATGGCAGCGAATCCTGGGCATGTCAAGGAAGTATGAAAATAGCTTAAATGCAGTTGAGGTGCGACCTCTTCGAAAAATGTGCGGAGTAACTATCCTAAATCGAATCTGTAATGAAAAGATTCGCAAATCAACTGGCGTGAATGAGGGCGTGATTGTAAAGACGAAGAAAGACATGTTATGTTGGTTTGGACATATAGAAGGGATGAGTAAAGAAAGATTGACGAAACAGATACACCTACAAAGCAAAAGTGTGTGCAAGAAGAGGTATAGAAAGATCACGTTTCAACTACCTATATGAAATTAATCTGACGCTCAAGGGCGGGAACGTCAAGAATACTCGAAACCGACGGGCATGTATGAAGAGACTGATGAATGTGGACGAAGCGAAAGAGGTCTAGAGAGAACTGGCACTCTATACCCTCTGCCTACTCCGTCAGGGACTCGACGTGATCGTATGTGAAGAAACACTGCAAAACGTCTGATCAAATTTAACGTCAAATATTTGATAGAGTGTGATGTAGTGTACAAAATACACTGAGAGAAATACTGTTTTTAGATGCACCCGATGGAACTCAGAAAACTTTTTGAGAAAAATTTAAATAACATTGGCTAACCAAAATTCGAATTAGGAGGCAAAATAAAATTGCTCTTGGCGCTGTCTCCTCGGGAATAACAGCAACATTGTCTGGAGGATAAATCTTCACATACAACGTTTAAAAAACCCATCGATTTGGAGCACCCAGAAAGCCCCGTGTGTCTATCGCAACGCGACGTGTCTCTATCGCAATAGTGATAAAGCCAGGGTTTTATACGATTGCTTACTTATAATTTGGGACGAGATTACGATGGCAAACCGCAAAGCTGTGGAAGCCATACATATAGAAAAATTATCGGCCAATGGGAGGTGCTAGGGTGCTTTTCTGTAGTGACTTCAGGCAGACACTCCTTATAACCCGAGGATCGAGAGCTGGTAGGTGCCTGTCTAAAGTCTAAGTATTTTATGGCGTAGTGTTTTATCGACTCATTTGAACTTTCATATGCGAGCCCATTTAAGAGGCTCCCTAAACGCGCAGAATTTCACAAATTTCTGCAATGCCATCTGATGACGGTACATATCCCATACAAGCAGATGGTAAAATAATTTCTCAAATTTCTGCAATGCCATCTGATGACGGTACATATCCCATACAAGCAGGAGGTAAAATAATTTCACAAATTTCTGCAATGCCATCTGATGACGGTACATATCCCATACAAGCAGGAGGTAAAATAATTTCACAAATTTCTGCAATGCCATCTGTTGACGGTACATATCCCATACAAGCAGGTGGTAAAATAATTTCACAAATTTCTGCAATGCCATCTGATGACGGTACATATCCCATACAAGCAGGTGGTAAAATAATTTCACAAATTTCTGCAATGCCATCTGATGACGGTACATATCCCATACAACAAGGTGGTAAAATAATTTTAGTCGAGAGCCTCTATTGTTCTGTTGCCTCACAGCTGGAGCTCATTTCCTCTATATTTGGGGAGCCCACAGAGATCACAAACCCCTCAAAACAACCAAGCAGCAACGCTCAATTGAAATGTTTCTAGGAAAGAAGGGAATATACATCTATTAACACGGTTATGAACGAAAAAGATGTCGCCAAATATGCGGTAGAGTCGTATGATTTCCTAAATACACACAATTTATTTAAAAGTCGGAGGACCAATAACCGGCACTCGGCTAAAAGTAACAAATCTTCAACGAAACCAAAATCTTAACAGGTAATTATTCCCAATTATTTTCCTTTTTGATTCAAACGTGTGCAATTCCCAGTGGGCCTCCGTTACGCTATGACTATTAACAAAGTCTAAGGTCATTATCCGTTGCGGGGTTAGACCTCACTCATCATTGCTTTTCAAATTTAATTTTTTATCGTGTTAGAAACTCAAACAACCTTTTTATATATGCTAACATAGTACATGAGAAGCATTAACATAATCAAGTGCCTCATTAAATAAAGTATTTATGTGCTTTATTCGCAAATTCTTTATTAGTTCGTAGCTTGCATTACCCCCTTCTTATTGAAGGAAACGTGTATATAGCACTATTATCTAAGCGACGCATTTTAGTTTTCGACAACCACGCGAACGAAGTCGCGGGCACAGCTAGTATAATAATAAAAGAAAAAATAGGTAAGGATCAAAATTTACAATATCGCCTTCCATTCTTCTTAATGGGACCGGTATAATAAATCGCAACGATAATTGCCTTATCCCATAAATGTATAAGGCAGTGGTTCCCAAGATAGCTATTGTGCCCCGCTTTCGCGCGGTTTCAGAAATCTGGGGCAATATTGAAATGAGCTGAGGATCGTATATATTAGCTATAAATAGAAATGTGATATTGCTTAAGGATGTGTTGTGCATTTTACTCCACAATAACGTCTTATAAGCATATAAGCCTATACGCTTACACTGCTGTCTGGTCTAGTGGTTAGAGCTTCTGACTGCGACACTTCAGGTCGTGGGTTCGAATCCCGCTGAGGGAGATATTTGTGTGATGAACACGAGTATTTGTATTCCTATGTATTTATGTATATATCTATCTATATAAGAAAATATATCGTCGTCTAGTTACCATGACACAAGCTTTGCCTCATTTGGGACTAGATAAATTTGTATGTAATTATCCAAAGGTGATGTATATAGTGCTCTATATATACAGATGCTTGAATATACAGTACTCGTTTTACGCAAACAGGCGCCCTTCTTCGACATTATATTTCAACCATGATTACATAATGTTTACGTGAAAGATGTGCTCTATAGAAAAATAATGCAAAGGGTTGTATACAGATGCTTGTATTATGTCTCTTACACACTCTTGAATCATTATTGCATTAGGACGTTTTCGTACAGCTCCTAGTCAATGATGTTCGAGAAACGTGGCGTGGCAATTTGGCATGCCGGTCGATTTCTCTGTATATTACTGAGCTCGGTTTTCTAATTTTAATTTCGTTAAAAAAATATATATATATATATAATCTATATATATATATATAGATTTTATATCACTTGGGTGTCAAACAAGCATGCGGCCCGCCTGATGGTAAGCGGTTACCGCCGCCTAGTAATGCTTTAGTCGCTTTTGCATTTATCTGTGCGTCTTCCTTGTTAAATTATCTGTTCAACGATACCAAATGACAGATGCGTCATAGAAATTGTTGGAAGTAGGTGTGTTGTGAAAAAGTCAGTGCGCACGCGGTCCTTTCGGTTCGGATTTAAAATCCAATCTATTAATCCAATTAAATAAAACGAAATAAGTGTTATATCATGTTAAAAAGTGTGCTTAACGGACTATAATGCTCAATAATTGTTTTTTTAGTTTTGAATAATTACTTTGAGCGGTAAGTGAAAAAAAAAGTGCTAGTGAAAGCAAAGCAAGAAGGGAAGTGTAATGTGTGTTATTTGTTTTACACGGATTATTTGTTTTTGGCAGTAATGGTAAGTGCTTTCTATATGTATTTTGTTTATTTCGTGAGAATATTAGTCTACATATGTTATAAGAAGGTGCGTCGGTACGCATTTCAAAGTGATTCAGCCGGACAGAAGCAAATGGAAGGAATTGCATCAGATTAGGCTACAAGAGCCCAGCTCTTAAATATATGATGATGTGTGTTGATGTAAAGTGCGTCGGCAATGTTATAAGCCGATGTCCTAACTCCACAGAACTGATGCTTGCTTAAGGCCTTTTAAACGCAAGCGTTCCCGGAACTCACGCTACGGGAGACAATAAAAAAATAGAATATCTTCAATTGACACCTAATGAAAATCATTTGTAAACATTTATACATTACAGTAAGCCCTTCAAAAGGTGTTTACGCCAATGAAGGCATAAAACGCTGTTCTTTATTTTTACTGCCCTTCTTATCCTTCTTCTTAACTTCATTTGTTTTTATTAAGAAAATACGCACATGAATTTTATTTACAATATAGCACGGCGCAACATTTTGCAAAATCCTGTTTTATTTCCACAAAAATATCATTTACGTGCGTAGAAGTAGACTTAATCTGTATATTTTAGTGAATAGAGCGCCATTAAATACTTACGTCTTCAATGCATGCCCGTCGGTTTCAGCAAGCTAATGCTTATAGAAATCTCATATCCTCACGCCTTCCCACAAGGGTCCCCGAAGGGGTAGGCAGAGGTGTGTAGGAAGCACCCACTCACCCACTATTCGCCAGTGACATATTTTAACCGAGAGCCGTGGTGGCCGAGTTGTTCGGGCAGTTGCCTGCGACGCAAAGGTCGCAAGTTCCAATCCCGACTGTACCAATGAGTTTTTCTGAACTTAAGTACAGTGATTAGTCACACCACGAGCTTTACGGTGAAGGAAAACATCGAGAGGAAACCCGCATACGTCTGAGAAGAAATTCAAAGGCGTATGTATAGTCGTGCTTGAGTAACGGCGATGGACTCGCCATCTGTCACGTTGGCACCTAATATACCTCTGGCGGAAAGTGGGTGTGTGGGTTTTACCTATACACCTCTGCCTACCCCTTCGGGGATCCTTGTGGGATGGCGTGAGGATATATATATATATATATATATCTAATATAATAATATCTAATATCTAATATAAATATCTAATAATATCTAATACGTATATATATATATATATATATATATATACATATTTTAACTATTCCTAATCTATCAAATCTATCAAAATTTGTTAGAAAGTTTGAGAACAACTGTACAACGGGAATAAATGATATTGAATACCTTATTCCTTGGAGACCGTAATTGGAATATCCGCTTTTGTTAAATTATATCTCATTGTATTTTATTTTTAATTTAAAATTCAGGTACGACCATTATTTTCCTTGTTTTGATAATTATCTTTCATTTTAAAGGGGATGACGACATCATTTGTTTTATTTAAATGATTTAAGGCTTTAGGGGTAACCGATCTGATCATACAAGGCCAGGTGATAATCATAGTCATTTAGAAGGCTGTTTTATCGGCGCGGATTCGATTCTGAAGTGTTTACGTATTATGGCGAGTCCACTATATTTCAACCCCGATATTTAAAGACGTGTTCTTTAAATATCTTCATAAACGTAGACTGGTCTCGTACTGTTTTCCTTTACTATAAAACTAGGAATGTGACTAATCGTAGTGTATCATGCATACATGTATACCATCAAGCTGAGTCCCTATTGCAGTAGGCAGATATAGTAGACCGCCAGTTCTCTCTAGACTTACATACCTCTTTTGTTTCGTACACATTCATCAGTCTCTTCATACATGCTTGTCGGTTTCGAGTACACTTGACGTTCTCGTCGTTGAGCGTCCGATCGATTTGATCTAGGCAGCTGGAGCGTGATCCACTAACCAACAATCTCACCTGTAGTTGTGCTGCCACTCCGCCACCTCTCATGTCGCAGCATGTCCCTGCCGCCTTACCCATCTTAAACCATACTATAGCCACTTTAAGCCCCACCCAAAGTAATATATTAGTGTATTCTGATAGAATAGGAACAGGTTTGGGTTCATTGTTGAATAACCATTCCAAACATACAGTAGTCAACCATTGCCACCATAACTTGCATTTTAATGAGATTATAAATAAAATTCAACATACTCAATTAAATGAGCAAAGTATTGTCATTCTACTAATTGGAAATAGCCTTAGTATATCTAAAAAGGACTTAGTTAATGGTATTGATTCCCTACTTAAGTTAAGATAAGGCAAATTAATATTATGTGCATTGCCATATTCAAACAATTTACTTGCTCAAGAAAATGATTATATTTCTAGCCTAAATAACTTGATGCATATTTTATCTTGTCGTCAAAGTGACCGTTTATTGTTTTTTGATACTAACAATTTTGTTAGAGATTTTGTTTTGACCTGGGATGATATGTTTCTTCCCAAAAAAAGTCAACATTTACTGGCTACATTGTTAGCTTACAATATACACGTAGTTAATGAAAATTTAACTAAGACTAGGTTAAGTGATGAATCAGTATTATCTAGTATCTCGGATAATACTGTTATACATTCTTTAAACTTTTAGAGCCGACAAAAGAGAAGACAGATAATAATATTTTACTGTATCACCAGAACATAAATCGCTTTTCCGGCAAAATTTTAGACGTGGAAATGTTAGTAGATAGATACCACATGGATATTTTATGTTTTAGTGAAACTTGGTTAAAACCAGATAGGATGTTGTTTAATGTACATAATTTTTCAGTTGCCAGCGCGTTCAACAGATCCACAGTGGGTGGTGGTACCTTGATACTTTGTAATAGCTGTCTCAAATATAAGGAAAGAAAGGATATCACTGCTTACTCTATTGATCGCTTATGTGAGGTAGCATGTGCAGAGGTTGAGGGGCATACTTTCTTATGTGTCTATAGACCACCAGCTTCAAACTTGCAGTTGTTCTTAATTACAATGGAAGAAATATTAAGCAAACTTTTTAGAGATAACAAATTAGTTTTTGTTTGTGGTGACTTCAACATTGATTTATTAGTTAATTCACCCGAAAAATGTAAGCTTATCTCATTGCTTAAATCATTCAATTTAAAATATATATTTAATGAAGCAACTAGAATAACAGCAACATCATCTTCATGCATAGATAATGTATTTACTAATTGTAACGTTAAAAACTCGTTCTTAATTAGTGGCATTAGGTCAGACCATACTGGTCAACTAGTATCTTTTGATCTAGGCAAAAAGATAGACTTTGCTAAAACTGTTCAAATTAGACCTCTTACGAAAAATAAATTAAAATCATTTAATGATAATGTTGTAAACAACCTATCAAACACTAGTTTTGATTCAAAGGACCCCAATATTAACTACGGCACATTATTTTCTAAAGTCTGCCAGGAATTCAATAAAATATGTCCTTTGAAAACAGTTAAAGTAAATTCTAAATCAAAATTTAGTGCATGGGCCACTGCGGGAATAAGAAAAAGCAGAGATAATTTATACAATTTATATTATGAAAAATCTCTAACTACAGATCCAGCTTTCCATAATTATGTTAGAAACTATTCAAAAATATTTAAAAGTGTCTGCGCTCAAGCAAAATCACTATTAATAACTAATAAAATAGGTATTTCTAATAATAAAAACTGTGTGGCAAGTTATTAACAGAGAAACTGGAAAGACACAAAAACAAGATCAGAATGAATTGTCGTTGAAAATAGATAATCGGACCATTTCTGATAAACAAGAAGTGGCGGAGACACTAGAAAATTACTTCACGAATATTCCAGTGGAAGTTACAAAAACTCTCCCCTCTTCTTCGACATTAGCTGAAGCTCTTTTAAAAGAAAACTTTACTGAGGACATACAAGACTTCAAATTTAAAACAATAAGGACAAGTACAATTAAATCCGCGTTTAAAAGTCTCAATATAAAAAATACTGAAGACTTATGGGGAATATCCGTTAAGGTTCTTGGAGATATCATTGAATCAATCGCTCCTGTCCTAGCAGACATATTCAATCAATGCTTGGACAGTGGCGAGTTTACTGATCTAATGAAACATAGTAAAGTAGTACCAATTTTTAAATCGGGTTGTAAGAATGATCGCTCTAGTTATAGACCTATATCTGTGCTTCCAGCATTGAGTAAAATCTATGAAAAAATCATGTTGGACCAGATGTCATATCATTTCAACTCAAACGGCATTCTGCATAGTCAACAGTTTGGTTTCACGAAGCGTAGGTCGACAACGGATGCGGGAGTAAAACTCGTCAATCACATTCTGGAATCCTGGGAGAAGTCCCAGGATGCCATTGGCATATTCTGTGATCTCTCGAAAGCGTTCGATTGCGTCGACCACAACACACTGATATGTAAATTACACCACTACGGAGTTCGTGGACTCGCTGCTGATCTTGTTCTCTCATATTTATCAAACAGACAGCAAAAAGTTAATGTAAATGGGGCGACGTCCTCCGGGTCCTTAGTCAAGATGGGCGTACCCCAAGGTTCAATTCTCGGTCCTTTTCTATTTCTTGTTTATATCAATGATCTCCCTTATATGATGGCCAAGTTATCGGATATTATTCTCTTTGCTGATGACACATCGCTAATTTTTAAAATAGATAGGAAAAATACAAATGTCTTGCATGTTAATGAAAGTTTAACTGTTCTCTCGAAATGGTTCGCAGCTAATAATCTTTTACTGAATCCAAACAAAACGAAATGTCTTAAGTTCTCTTTACCAAATGCAACACAACGGGATCTGAATTTAAATCTTGACGGCAACAAACTTGATGCTATAGCGGAAACTGTATTCCTAGGAATTACCATCGATTCAAAATTGCAGTGGGGCCCGCACATTAGAACACTTTCCGGTCGGTTAAGTTCAGCTGCGTATGCAGTACGAAAAATAAAGCATTTAACTGATGTAGCCACAGCTAGGCTAGTATACTATGCTTATTTCCACAGTATTATGTCCTATGGCATTCTGCTGTGGGGATCAGCGGCGGACGTTGACTCAATTTTCATTCTACAAAAGAGGGCGGTCCGCGCGATCTATAGCATGGGTCCTCGCGAGTCTCTCAGAGAGAAATTTAAAGAGATCGACATACTAACTTTGCCTTCACTCTATATCTTTGAATGTATTTTATATGTCCGCAAAAATCGAGGGATTTACAAAATTAAAAGCGACTGCCATAATAAAAATACCCGCAGTAAACATGAAATTGTAATCCCGAAATATAGATTAACAAAAACGAGCAAGTCTTTTATTATAAATAGTATACGCTTTTACAACAAGCTGCCAAAGTCAGTTATAGAACTGACCGATGTAAAGTTCAAAAACGTTATCAAACGTGTTCTGATTAAAAAAGCATATTATAAAATCAAGGACTACGTTGAAGATAAAGAAGTCTGGCTCTAGTTCCTTCTGCGCATGCGGCTTCCTTGGTAGCTCATAAACGGCACAAATTTGTGGATGTCTCTAACTATTCTGAATCTTTTCTTTTCTCATTTCGGGGTTTTTTTTACAATAATAATTTTACTTTTTTTTATTTTAATTTATTCAATATCTTGACCAGAATTAGTTACAGTACTGATGACAATATTTGTGTCACTTGTTTAATTTGTCTAATTTGTGAATGTGAGAACATTGTAGGCTTTGTAGATTCTTAGATCTTGCTAACATTGTTATAATTATCTTGTTTTATGTATGCTTTGTATAGTAAGCAGCGACCTATTGTCGGGCCTACGTTGTTCCCCCATACTTGGGTACTATTGCTGTAACGAAAAAAATATTATTGTTGTATATGCCTAATGATTTGAAAAGAGTAACCATGGAGTTTCTTGCCGGTTCTTCTCCATGGAAGCGACCAACCCGAACCGTGCTCTTTTTTTTCGACGTTTTATAAGTGCCCACCTGGGCCTATGTGAAATAAAAAGATTTTGATTTGATTTGATTTGATCTTCCTCTACCCTCTTCTTGCACACATTTTCGTTTTGTATGTCTCGTAGTACCTTCTACCTGTAACTCGTAGTGTAGCTATTTGTCGACCAGAATTACAAACCGTCAACGTCTGGTTTTGAACTATGGGCATTGCAATTGACAAACTCATACTGCCATTGCATCTACGTAAACGTAAAACTATAACGTTATACTTAACTATGACTTGATAGAAAATAATCTAAAAATAGATCAGAGGTCTCTACCGAGCAATGTGCCAAAAATGTCGACAGCATCCTATAAAATCAGTTTTATCATTAATATACTTCCCACGAGGAGCAAAAGTATGAGTGGGCAGAGGTGTGTACACGCCCACACTTCGCTGAAATTATACACCACCAATTTAGCGGATCAGACCACTTTGTATTACACAAAAATACTGTCGATTTCCGAAGGCGGTGAAGAAGGCAAGATTAAGATTCAAAGAAATTTGAGGTACCCAACTTTCATGATATTTTTTGTTGTTTGGTATTGCGGCATATAGCGTACTAACCGTTTACTTTTATCGTACTAGCAGCATAAGATACGCTCCCCTTCTACTAGCACAAACGTTCCACAGGGATTTCTGAAACCTTACTCACTGGCAGTAGCCCAACACTACCCATAAACAGTGTCATTCCTCTGCAATCATCTGTACGTGTGCCTGGAGTTACTGGTGCAAACAGATCTAATTCTAAATATATTTTTTCAATATTACTTCACGTGTGAATAAACTAGTTTTTACTGAGGTTAATTTACTCCATTTGTATTAAATACCTAATACGTATAGTTGTCCTTGGGTAACAACGATCGACACGTCAACTGTCACGTTGGCTCCTAAATTATATATCACAGAGGGGGTGTGTGGATACTACCTACTCACCTCTGCCTACCCCTTCGGGGCCCCTTACGGGAAGGCGTGAACATATATATCACACAGGTGAGAGTATAGTATTGAGGGTACTTGAGGTTTTTTATGCCAAATATACAATGTATAGTTGTAGTTGTATATTTTGTACCTTCATGAATAATAAATGTATGGTAAATACTTATGTGAGGACTCAAATATCCCTGCCTCGTAGTAAATAATATACGCCGGTATTTGCACCGCTTATTTGACAAATAATTATCATGGACTTTGATGCACTAAAAGCCAGCGGTTAGGGTGGATGGAAATGATTTTACACGAAATCTGATTTATTTAATAGTGTCTATATTTAATAGCCTGGGTTATCGGCTGGTAGCCGGGTGGTATCCTGCAGCCAATGATTTTTTATCTGGACTTGTGTACAATGATTAACATAGCTTTACGGTAAAGGAAAGCATCGAGGGGAAACTTGAAGAAATTCAAATTCTAATGTATATTCGTGCTCGAAAAAGCGCGATGGTCTCGACATCTGTCGCACTTAAATATTTATCCCTAGGTAAAATTGAGTGTATGTTAACACAACCTATGCCCATCGCTCATCGGCATACTGAAAGAGTACGTATGAGGGAGGGAAGTTACAAAGAATACCCACGCTTAACTATTAAACATACTGGTAACAATTCAAAGGCGTATATATATCCTTGCTTTAGTAACAGCGATGGGCTCGCCATCTGTCACGTTTGCACCTGAAATATGTCTCAGGCGGAGGGTGGGTGTGTGGGTGCTACCTACACACCTACCTGCCTATCGCTTCGGGATCAACGCGACAGATGGCGAGTCAGTCACCGCCGTCACCTGCAGTAATTTTTCTCAGACATGTTCCCAATTTAATCAAGGAGAATAAATAACAGTCAACATTTATACTCTAAGACAAATCCAAATACCTTGCATGTAGTCAGGTATCACGTAAATGTCACACGGATCTCGATTTTTTTTTACCTAAACGAAGGTAGATGGGACGTCTGATATTAAACAAAATCATTTAGCTTCAAAAGATTCAATCCCTTTTAACTCCTTAATATAATCGTATGCAGTTTCACCAGCCTCAAACTTCATCTTGAGACGTGAATCTCAAAAACTAAGTGGATAATCCAACAATTTTTTTCATCGCAAATTTTCTGCACTTCCTTTCCGCCAAGAGAGCTCTTCGCGCGGCAAGGCCCTTGGCTCAAGTACGTAGTTCATTGTTCTATTGTAATACGGGGAACGCCATTTTGTGGCGTTTTACGCTGGAATTAAGGCGACTGTGGTTTGGGTGTTTAATTGGAATGTCTTAAGTAGTTCTTTTCTCATTGTTCTTTTATCATAAATATGTGCTTAAAAATCTTGCACAATTGTTAGTAATTGTGTACCGCCAAATAATACGTCTGAATAACCAAAGGTATTGCTCGCGCGCTGCCAAACATCACATCAAAAATTGCAGCTTAAATTCGGCGGTTCGTATAGAGCTTTTCTGAACTTAAGTACAGTGATATTTTACGCCTTTCGTCGTTCTTTAAAAATATCCTGCGAATGTACTAGATAAACGAGACTTCCGTTGGAGCTGAACGAGCAAATGAAAACTAATCTCTCGTTAATACTATACAGTTACAACTGTTTCCCAACTGGAATAATGCTTAAGGTGTAAACATTGCACCAGTTTTTTTGCATTTGTAGTTGCAACTTGCAGAAGATCAAGAATAAGATTTTTTTTTTTATACAACAAGAGTGGCAAACAAGCATACGGCCACCTGATGGGAAACGGTTACCGTAGCCTATTTACGCTCACGATACCGAAGTATCACTTGCGCATTGCCACTCTGTGTTGGCAGCATAATGGGTTTAATCCCTCTGCTTCCAACACAATGTAACAATCCTCCCCCCTCCCCAAGGAGCTCATTTCTGCAAACCTTATTCACCGCGTAGGAACACAACACAATAAATTGTGTTATTTGGCTACGGACTTCTATAAGGTGGAGGTCCTGCCCCAGTCGGGCAGCTCCAAATTCGAACGGGAAACCCGTTATGCCTTACCTCTCTTATTTTTTTAATTTACGTTGCGTACATGATGTTTGTAGGTAAAAAATACTAATTTCGATGAAAAAATTGGTCCATCATGGTAACCCTACTTGTAACTTGATTCTGCTGCGTTATAAGAATTTTATGGACTAGTTATATCACATTACATATTTTATTGTCATTTGGAAGTGCTTGTAGGGTAGCTATATATTATTTGGACTACCGGAAATGCTGTGACATATTATAGCGGTGATTGTTATCCTATAGTCGTGGTCTGAGCAGTCGCCTGCAACACAAAGACCTCAAGTTCGAATCCCGACTGCAGCAATGAGTTTTCTGAACTTGAGTATAGTGAAGGA
>JACCPG010001360.1:0-57426 GCA_016069955.1 Drepana arcuata
GGCGCGAGCCAGTAGGCTAGTTAGAGAAGAAGTTGAAATTGATTTAGGGTAAGTTGAAACTCTAGAATATGAAAAATTTAAAAAAAGGGGGGTTTTCATGGGGGGAGTACCTTTTTTTTGGGTGGGAAATAATATCCCTTTGCCCGATTAGGTTTTGTACTTTTAGCCTCAGTTTCATTATTTCCATATACAAGCACTAGCCCGTGGCTTGGTTTGTATTTTTTAAATAAAAAAAATTTAGTAAACTAAAAAAAAGGTTCTTGTCATATTGTTACTTATATAAAATTTTCTGTTTTGCCTTATTTTATGTAGACCCCTGAAATAAATTTGTAAACTAGAAGATTAAAACAATTTAGAATTACTTATAATAGTGTTTTATTTCGCTTATAAAACTAAGAAACTTATACTTACCTAAAGGAACATAAAAAAAAAACATTCTTCATTCCGCTGTGGGACCTCGAATGTTCGACCTCGAACCACCCACAAAAACATAAAACAAAATAAATTCTAACGAAGTCGGGTGCAGTAGCTAGTAAGCCATAAAAAAAATCATGACCTTATCGGGCAAGGGGAAATAATTTCCCACCTATAAATTTGCATTTTTTTAGGTTATGGTTTGTTACATTGCATTGGAAAACACATAAAACAGCTTCAGAATAGACCTTTTACCAGATATAGCAATCAAATTGTACTTCCAGGATTTTTTGTAGAACAAAAACTCGTTTTTACTTCGGATCGTCACAAAAATCAACGCTCGTTTACTCGAAATTCTGCCACTGACACTTTGACATAAAAAAAATAAGTCAAGGGTTGCCATGAAGCAAAAAGTGTTGCCAGGAAAAGAAAAAAAAAATCCAAAAAATTTGTGGTGTCTTTCATTCGTTCACTGCAAATAATTTGTCGATAATATTTTACTTTAAAAATAAAACATCGTGGTGGGAAATAATTTCCCCTTGCCTTATTAAGGGTTAATTTAAATTTTATTTGTAGGTAAAATTTTACAAATAAGTGTGAATTATATAATATAATAAAGTGTGAATTATTTTATGTGTATATAGGTGAAACAATAAAAAAGAAAAATTTTAATAAAGCCGACGGTGATATAGCCTGGTAAACGACAGAGTAATATTTATCCAATAGAACAAGGCGGGTCAGTAGAAATAACATACCATAACAAAAAGTATGTAGTTACAGTAATTGCGTCAAGACCCAGCCGTGGTGGCCGAGTGGTACGAGCAGTTGCCTGCAACACAAAGATTGGAAGTTCGGATCCCGACTGTACCAATAAGTTTTTTTAAATAAAGTTATTAGTCACACACGCCTCGAGCTTTACGGTGATGGAAAAATCGACAGGAAATCTGCATACGTCTGAAAAGAAATTCAAAGGTGTACGTGTAGTCTTGCTTGAGTAACGGCGATAGTTTCGCTATCTGGCACGTTGGCACCTAAAATATATCTCTGGCGGGAAGTGCGTGCGTGGGTACTACCTATACACCTCTAACCTAACCCTTCGGGGACCCCTGTGGGAAGGCGTAAGGATATATGTATATAATTAGTTTGTACTTTTTGATAAATAAAATTATTACATACACACATTCATCATACGCTCGACGCACAGTCGTTTCAGAAGAAACATTCAGTTGAATAACATAAAACTAAAAGCCGATTAAGTTTTGTTACCGCTTTAGTACAAAACTTAATCGGCTTTTAGTTTTATAGAGTACAAACTAACTAAACTAAACTACTTTTAGTAAAAAGTACAAACTTATTATATACATATATCCTCACGCCTAGCTAGCAATCTTTGCGTTGCAGGCGACTACTCGCACCACTCGGCCACTAATGACTTTATATGATGATGTTGATGCACAATGTTGCACGTAAAGTCTACTTTACCTACACATCTACTACATCGTAAATGTTTTAGCTTCAAATAATCGCAAGCTTTTTAGCTTTTAAACAAATCAACCTATAGTGACAAAATTATAAACATAATATCGGTTTAATAGGTATTTATTTACGATTTGTCACATAATTATTACTTATTTATAATACAATTTTATTTATCGATACAGTAACGCAAAATATTAAGATACATGCAATAAATAGTTTTATCACATCCAGTGTCTGACTTAATATTTAACTTCAACTTAAGTCTAAAAAATAGCCAGAATTACAAAGTAATTTCCATTGTTGCGAACTAGTTCCATATACACTAGAAACGGTGGCTACTGGACATAGTAATTACCGGGCTCGGGGCAGACCTTACCACCTTGCGCTCATACGAGACAGTGTCTGCTGCAACCTTCTATGTAAGCAGTGTTTGTATCTCAACAAAAGATTAACAAAAAATCATAATTCGTTTGTTCTACATCTATACTTAGTACTACAATAAACGAGAAACTAAAAAAAACATAAAAAAACATAATGAAGGTTGGTTTCTTTGAGAATTAGAAAGAGATCTATTTGCTGTGATTATTCTTCTTATTCCCCTGTATCACAATTTTTCTAGTGCCGTATTTTAACAAACAAAATCAAATGCCGTCAGAATAATTTTCGACTTTTATAATACGAGGGATACGCAAAGTTATATATAGCTACCTTAACATCAAAAACTACTTTTGTGTATCATTCTAAAGATTTATAGAACTTAAAATAAGATCCATGTCTTGTTCTCGGTTGCAATCCATATTTTCGGTCTCTTTCGATTGATCTGTAGTGTACATTTTTCAAAAACAATAGATTTATTACCTTAATAAGTAACATGGAGGAGATCCAAATTAATATTGGCGGAACTTTATGCATAGATCCTAATAATAAGATTAATTCCAAGTGAAGAAAATATTTCGATAATATACTGTGTCTACACATAATTAGTTGACAGGATTTACGTACAATTTGTATTTAAAAATATTGACAAGTAACAAACAGTACATTAATTGTAAATATATAAAATACAAATAGCCGCTAGTGCGACTCAATATAAGTAAATAAAATTTTAAAAGCTAATTAAATAGTATATGGGTACAATGATCAATTGAGATGGTTCTCTAGTTTGATTTTTCTTTAAGAGAGAGTGAAATTATCTGTCAATAAAACATTACATCCCACAATCGTTTGATCCAATTGTGCATACCTAATTTTTGGGAGACATTCTTCCCTATAGCTTGGGATATTTGCATGTACCTCCATTTAATTTTTTTACCTCCAATTATATAACAAATATATTTGAAAACAATGCAACATAACATTCACGAGAGTATAAGAAACATCAAATGTAAAAATAATGTAGTTTTTAAATCAGACATAGAATTTATTATCAACTGAAATCATCGTCCAAATATGTGTTCTGAGAGAACCACTATACAAAAACACGTTTGAAGTTTCGAAGCGGATTCTTCCTAACAATTCTTCTTTATGGGTATAAGTTATCTTTCAGACAAAGAGGCTACGACTATCGATAAGACGAGCCAAAACTCAATGTAGACGTGAGAAATTCACTGGGTGTACTATTTACAGATTTAAAATATATATAGCAATTACCATCAGTGGTCTTCAGTGCTCCTTGATAAAAATTAATAGCCATTTCACAGTATACAGTACAAGTAGAGTATACAGTCTTCACTAATATAGATTGTTAATTTAAAATAATAAAGCTATCCCAATAATGCCTACGACAATAGGCAACTAACTTTCCAGGAATTCTAAAGAAAATAATTTAATTGAAGTGTTAAATGCCAATCAATTTAATATACTACATGATACTTATTCCAAAAACCCTAACGAACTGGGTTGCAATTAATATATATGCCAATCACTTAGTTCACATAATTTGTCTCATTCCTACTATATAAGGAAATTCAATCATTGATTTGAAGTAGCTGTTTCTGTGGATTGTCGTCCAGAACTTGATCTTAGTTCTCGACGTGTGCAAGGTGGCGTATCTTCAGACGACTTACGACTTTTCTTCCTGTTAGCTCTACGTCCTGGGTCACAAGAAGCATCTCCTGCCATATTTGAATCCTCATTAGCACTTATTTTATCCTTATTATCACTGTTTATTGGATTAGAACAGTCCAGAGTTTGTGCGAGTTCAAGTTTATTTTGAAGTGAGGATTCATCATTGTAAGAACCCGATACCTTAGTCTGTGGTATTTCTTCTCTTTCTAAATTAGTAATTGAAGTTATGTTAGCTTCAAAATCACTTGCTTTCATTCCAGTTTTAATAACAGTTGATGGAGCTATTAAATCTTCGAGGTCCATTTCTCCTGTACTTCCCGAAGGGTCATGCTGCCTTTCGATAGTAGATAAAATATCAGAGGAAACACTGTCCTTGATTTTTTTTGCGGGATTCAGGTCTGTAGGTTGCAGAGCTAAATTTTCAGGCTCATTGGTAATTTCGTCATGTGTTCTTTTTTGGCCCGATGGAACATTACATGCTGCTTCATCCGATGTCATTGTTCGAGCCATATATTCAACTTTATTTATTTTTTCAATAGAGTCCTTCTCTTTATCTTTAGCTTTTTTTGTTTCAGTAGAACTTACGAGGCTAGCACTGAGGGCCCCAGAGGCCATTTGTTCTAAGAGCATTTTACTTATATCTATGTCTTTTTTGTCACCTTTGAGAAGTTTTTCTTGTACAGCAGCAAATTCTGGCGGCACATGAGATCTTAAAGAATCGTACGGTATCTTTTTCTTATCTGATTTTGTTAAATCCGTTGCTATAGCTTCATGGCTATCTGCTTCTCTAGCTCTTTTGTCTGTTCTCATAATAGAATCGTAATTTAGTGCCTGTTTAGACAATGATTCCAACAAATATGGATCATGAGGTAAATGCATTTGTGATAGTTGACTTGATTGTTGACGTTCAGAAACTTTTTGTTGGCGTGATATGGTTGAGTTTGTCACTACCGTTGACGATCTCGGTGTAGTAGTTTTTGTACTAGTTCGAGCAGAATGGCTCGACCCTTGCATGGTCGAAGATCCAGAGCTTGCAGCTACATTACCGCTCAATAATCCCAAAGCGTCGTACGCAGATGACATACCGGAATGCATTCCAAAAGGATTTAAGCCACTTAACCCTAACTGAGGATACAACATGTTAGGGTTAGTAAATACAAATGGAAACTGAGAATTCGAAGATTTGGAACTTGAAGGGTTGCTACTCTCGGGGGGTCTTTTGGATTTAGATTTATTATCTCCAGATACAGATGCTCCACTTAGGCTATTCAAATCCAATGAAGAAAATCCCGGTAATCCCAAACCAGCTAAATTTGCAAATATATTACCTCCTGTCATATTTCCTAATAGGTTAGGCATACTGTTAAACGAGCTTAAAAGCGGATTGTTTTTAGGATCAAAACTACTCAAACTAGACAATAATTTTGGATCGAATGTGTTTAAAAGCTTTGGATCGAAACCAGTTAAATTGGATAATGTAGCAGCCAGAGTTTTTGGATCAAATGCGCTTAAACTGGATAAACTCGCTAATAGAGCAGGATTTAAGCTGGACAGGCTTTGATTAAGGTGGGCATTAGATGACAAGACATTTGCTGATGACGCGTCCAGTGTAGGCGGGCGACCTTTCTTCCTCTCACCCATGGAATTACTCGATTGCATTGGAGAATGTCTTTGACTGCGTACATCTTGTGGTAATTTAATGTGCTCTTTTATACCTTCCGTCCACTTAGAATCAATGTCATACATCGGGTTTTCGGCTATCCATTGCGCAAGATGTTTTAGTTGTGGTGCTTTATGGCCAACAATACGTTTACCAGTTACTCGATGCACTACAGGAACGTGTTCTTCTGGCGCGAGTCTAGGCGTCAAGCTTCGCCGTCGAGCGTCAACGCTCGCTTGCTCTGCTAACCATTTATTTACTTTAGCTTCATGTGAATATGACTTCATGGGAGCAGCTGCGGGCGGTTTTTGACTTTTACTCTGTTCTAGAGACTGTTGTAAGAATGAAGATAGTTCTTTAGAAGACGACTGAGGGGATGGAACATTTGTGACCGTTACCGAGAAAGGTTTTTGTGTGGGAGTTGTAGCCGTTGAGCTAGGCGGAGCAGCTGGAGTAACAGTTACATCGGGTAGTATTGACGAGCTCCGGCTGCGAGGTGGATCTGCCGTGAAAGACGAACTAGGACTCCTACCTTTAGCGGCCGATAAGCCTAGAACAATCTCATCCAGTTTCTTTCTTTTCTTCTCTTTTCCTACGACTTGTTCCGGCGCGGGCTGTAAATAAAAAAAAAACAATGAATATGAAAAGGAACATTAGATGTGATCATAAAGCATGTTCACGCGAGATGGTGAATGATACAATTTTACAAAACAAAATTTTATAAAATTATTGACAGTAAGAAAAATTGCATTGGAAAACAGTATAAAATCTCACAGTCATAATAGTAAGTACTATGATAAGAACAGAAAAAAAAATTAATTACAAAACTGGAGTTACACCCAGTGTTGAAAGTGATAAGACATCCAAACAATCAGTTTTCACTTCTCACCAGTATTTTGTAAGTGCTATTGTAATAGATAGCGCGCCTGGCGCTCTGACAGAAAGGCAACTTACCATATGTCTTTGAATGTTAGTGCTCTTGCTTTGCGTATATAGTTTTCCTTCACGATAAAGCTCAAACGAAACAATCAATGATTAATAAAAGTTGAAATTTGAAATGGTACTCACCACGTTTTTCCTCTTCATGAGTCTAGTGAGCGTGTCGTCAAGGCTGGAGCGGTGGTGCGCCGGGGGCGGAGGATCAGGAGGCGTATCTCGGCGCGGCGCGTCGCTGAGGTCCAGTGGCGCCGACAGGTCCTCGGGCGTATCGGGCAGCGGCTCGGCAGCGCGCTGGTGCGCAGGCGGCGGCCCGGCTTGCACTGGAGGCGCCGCGGCAGGTGACGACAGCAACGCGTGCAGCTTTGCGCGGTCTGTCTCCACGTCAATGGCGATGTGCCGCTTTTGGCCCGGCTTTCGCTCGTCGGGCGCGTCGGCTGGTTTGGGCCACTCCCGGTTCTGCACGGCGTGCGCGATATGATGCAGGCGCGTCTCGAGCGCACGTTCGGAGAACCATCGTTCGGGCGCCAGTGCCTCGTCCACGCGTCCAAGCTTGGCCAATGTCTCTAACTCTGAAAGCGCATCGGTGTCGTCCTCGTCGCGCTCGCAAGCGTTCGATGTGCGCTTGCTACGTCGTAAGGATTTACGAGTCTCCGAAGCTGATTCTTCCGATTTGTTGGTACCCTCTTCGTCTGACGATATATTTTGAGATTCATTTTTGCTGGCGGTTGCTTTATGGCTCGTATACCACTTGTTCGCACAATCAGCGAATGGCAATTTCGGATCGCAAAATAGTTTATTGTAAGTATCGCCCAAACCGTGTCTGTAAGAAAGTGTATAAGTTAATGTTCATAAAACAAAGTAATTATTTACATTATATTATTAATATTATAAATTTGTAGATATATCTGTTTGCCTGAACTTCAAAATTTTGATGGATATTAAGATAATATAAAGTAGTCGGAACTCTGACGGATAAAGACTACGCGCAATTGTTACCTGAACGCGCGTGGTACATATACGTGTGTAGCGATTCAGGTTCTCAAGCTAAATTGTTTAAGCGGCAAAACGTTGGTGATAATATATAAATAACTAGCTGCCCGCCCCGGCTTCGCACGGGTGCAATATTGATACTAATAATAATGTTAAAGATAAAAATGGTTATGGTGGTTAAATACAATCGCGGACTTTTATATCCATCATTTGAAGATATACTACTCCGTAGTACATTCATTTGATCTATCTCGTAAGGTTTACCCAGCGTTTGCGATTTAAGCGCACAAAAATATGTGCCTATCTTCACATCACAAATCTTTGAATATTTCGTTATTTATTAAATAAGAGAAACAGAGGCGAATTTGGAATAGTCTTGGTTTCCGATTTTCATTAATATTGTTTGATATTTGAGCGTTTTTAGCTGACCTCAACATCGTGTAAGGAATACTCCTACCAAATTTGAAGGCAATCGGCCTTGATTCCTGGGATTTCGTGATGAGTTAGCTCACAAATTCCCATTTGTGAGCTAACAACTAGCGAAAATCTCCCCGCACTCCACCTTGCGGGTAGATTTGCACAAAATCCGTTCTTACTTGACCTCTACACTGTGTATGGAATACTCCTACCAAATTTCAAGTCAATCGACCTTATAGTTCCTGAGATATCCTAATGAGTGAGTTCACAAATGGGATCTCCCCGCACTCCCACCTTGCGGGTGGAGTTTTTCAAAATCCGTTCTTACTTGACCTCTACACTGTGTATGGAATACTCCTACCAAATTTCAAGTCAATCGGCCTTATAGTTCCTGAGATTTCGTGATGAGTCAGTTCAAAAATGGGATCTCCTATATATATATAGACTATAAAAAAGTAGTAGCAATAGTTGGTGCGTGTATTTATTTACTTGCAGACGCCCAGCACGAGCAGCTTGTCGTGTCGCGCGGGCTGCCACCAGGGCGGCGCGTCGGCCGCGCGGCCGCCCAGCGCCAGGCGCGCCTCCAGCGCGGGGTGCGGCCCCACCTCCTCACGCAGCACGCGGAGCAGGTCGATCCTACGACAACACCATACATCAAACTTCACCATCATCACCATTACGCCGAATCCCTTAAGGGGTAGGTAGAGAGAGTAAGAGCGCCAGTTCTCTCGAGACTTTCATCCCGTAATCGGAATGTCGTCTTCCTCTGCCTCTTCTTGCACACACTATCGCATTGTATATCTGTTTTAACGAAACTTTCCTTCCTTTCTACATGGCCAAATAAACATAGCATGCTAGGGCATGTTATGTTGGGCGGCAAGTAAGCTTCAACATTACATCTCACCCCTTTTCACGCCGGTTGTTTTAGACTTATCATCACGCCTTCCGACAAGAGTCAGATATGTATAGGTAGTGCCCACACACCTACTTTCCCTCAGAGATATATTTCAGGTGTCATCGTGAGAGTTGACGAGTCTGTTGCCGTTACTCAAGCCCGACTTTTCAATTTTTTGAATTCTTCTCAATCGTATGCAGGTTGCCTCTCGATGTTTTCCTTCCCCGTAAAGCTAGTGGTGTGACTAATCAATGTCAAGTTCTGGTAATGTTTGTGGTGCAGGCAACTACTCGAACCACTCGGCCACCGCGGCTCTTATGTTTTATACTTATACAATGCATATCTAGTGGTATGCATTGTATAACTATAAAACTAGCTGTACCCGCGGTTTCACCAGCGTAAAATTTATTTTCATGTGTAGTTTTTTTAACGGAAATAAAAGATATCCCATCCAGTAATCCAGCTAATAACCTATCTCTATACCAAATCATCCAATGCCGTTCAGTAAATTTTGAACGAATGAAATTTTGAATTAAAAAGAGGAACAAACATCCTCACAAACTTTCACATGTACATATAATATTAGTAGAACTAGAGCTATGTCATGGAATGGCACACAAATAGAGCTCCATAGTAAAAATAGTGCCTACCTTTCAAGAGTTGCGATAGCTCTTTCTTCACCAATAGGCTCGGCTTTTAAATCTGCCCTTGTTGGCAATTCTGCTTCCCCCACAGACAAGCCACATTGCCGTTTACACATAGCCATGAACGCTTTGAGGTAATCAGTTAATGCGTCATCGCTTTTAGTATCGAGGCGGGCTAGAGTCCTAAACCGACTCCAACGCAGACTCTTTGTGGCTGGGTCGAACTCAACACCGTATGATGCAACTGTACGGCGGAAGGCTTCTTCATCTGCCCTTGTCCAGCGCCACTGAGACACTTCATCCCGGGCCAGCTGATCCATCCGCTCTCGCCGCTCCATCTAAAAGAATACCAATAATTGCAAAAATGTGTGAAAAGCACGAATTTGAAACAATTTAAATATAAATAAATTTTTGTCTTTTAAATCTTTACTATTTTAATACCACATCTATTTTCTAGAGCAAGTCAACAGCTGTTATTAATTTATCATGAAGCACAATATTGAGTAGAGAATCTAAACATGCTAGAGGTCTAATTATTCAACTGTTTGTTAGTTCTAATGAACATATTTTATTGAATTAGCAGTTGGTGTCTGCATTTATTATTTATCTGGTGCTAGCACATCCAGAAATAGAAGACAATATTTGCAAGGAATATTGTCATTCCATGAAAGAAATATCAAACGAGCATATAAATTCCATTGCATGTTTCAATAAATATATGCAGTTGTTAAAAAATGTACTATCTAATTTGTTTCATTTACTCCACAGCGACAACTTCCTGGGTGGATCATCTAGCGTTTAAAATGCATGGTCATAAGTGCAGGTATTTCCACATACCTTAGCTCTTTGTTGCATTTTCAGTTCTTCCCGTTTGTAGTTTCGTTGGTAGGCAGTTATAAGCCTACGTAGTCGTGTGTTCAGATCTTGCATGGATGGCCAAAGGCCGCTACTGCTACTCTGCATGCTATCATCATCTGGACGGGGCGAAGCAGTCGGTGAAGTAGCCCCCGCCCCGCTAGACACATCATCGGTGCAATCCTCGTCGCCACCTCCACTTCCCCTGACCTTCCTTTCCTCACTCCTACAAAACGCACTACCATGTACAACTAATTCACATTGCATGCTATGCACCAATTTGTAATGAAAAATGGATAAGATACCAAATTTGAGACCTGAAACGAACTTAGGTACTCTCATGCTCATATGCATTCCTTGTTTTAGGGTCTGAACGAATAATTGTGAGAAAGTAAGAAAGTTATAGAAAGTGCCATTCACGAAGACGCGTCCCACTATTCTTCGTTATAGTTTATAGTGTTAGTGCAACCTTCCACTAATGTTTGAGTATTATCGGTACACGCTGTTTACCTATCAGAGCACACACACACTACAATTTAGAGTCGGGCCATACTCCCCACATCCCGCCACCCCTCCATCTAGAATTTGATGGGGCGCGTCTTCGTAGATGGCACTATCTATATATATGAGTAGTACGAGATATTTTTTACAACAAGCAGGAGTGCTTACAGTGACTTGTTAAGATGGATATTGTATTGTTCATGTCACATACATTATACAAAATATTAATTTCTGTTGAGGTTTTACATTATCATTTTATACCACCGTTTGACCTTGTTACCAACTACGTCTTATAAAGTATATTCTTTCACTGGAATTGGGACAGCTAGTATAGTCCAAACTACACGCAGTTTCATAAATAAAAAAATGTAGCCCAGAGTGTGAATAATATTTGAACTTACTTAATATCTGTGCACTCAGCGTCATCTGGAGGACCCAGTTTATCAACATAACACAATTGCGGATCTGAACGCATCGCCAGATAGTTTTCGTAGCCGTGAATGTAGGTTCCGACTAATAGGGATACATCGCATTCCGTGTCCCACCATAATCGAGGCGGTGTACTGTCCACACCTCGCGGTACTCTCATTCCTAATGTACTGTAGAAGAAAATAATCAGATTTAAAATACCAATAGTATAACTAGCTATATGCAGTTACTTATATTCTCTAATTTCGATAGGAAATCACTATTTTCAAATAGATAGATATAGAAATAGATAGAAGAGAATAATATGTAATAGGTATAATTTATGATGCAATGAGAACAATGGAGTAAAACAAATGATTTAAAATAGAAAGCATTTATATGCTTTCTATTTTAAATCTTTGGTTTTTCCAAACGAAATCAAAGCAGAACACAAATCTTTGTTATGTATTTTCATACCTGGCATGTGTTCCTCGTTCTATCTGTGTTGAATAGTCTCCTATAACTTCATGTTTAATGTAGTACATCATACGAACTCTCAGCAGTACTCTGGAAATACATACATAAGTTTCTTTATAAATCAAACATATACATTATTAGTATGTTGTACCATATATAGGAACTTTAAATAATAATCGAGTCAAAAACAAGAATAAAACTTACTTGTTTGCATGTCGGAACAAATGTTTTTTATAACTGCTTTCTAAATAGCCTTCACAGTCATATTTCTCAATGGCACTCCAATGATTTGGGTCTTCCCATTTTTGTAGATCATTTGGTTTTGGTATATCTTTTGGCCTATTTTTCTTTTTTGCATTTCTTCCCCTAGGTACAGGATTATGCAATCCACTGTGATTTCTAGCGATTGTCACTTCACCATTTTCGCAAGGCTCTATCAAGTCCCAAATGAAGTTTCTTATCTTTTCATCTCCTTTATAATGGCGCAAACAAAATAACACCTACAAAATAATAGTATAATTTATTCAGATGGCACTGATTTTGTACTTGATACATAAAATCAGTCTTATATAATCAGTTAAAGCATATGAACTCAACGAAAGTCTAAAACTTTCTCGGTATTAGCATGGCAAGTCATCATGTGTAGGATACAGGTATTATAATCTAGGATATTGGAAGCTCTTCAGCTGTGTTTCTGAGCTGTGGTTGGATAATCTCTATCGGATAGTTTCAAAGAATATCAATTACATACACAAAATATGTTTATTACCTTAAGCTGTAATTATAGCCAATCACTCAAAATGTTGTAATTGGAAAATAAGATTTTTATATACCATTCAATAAACACACTAACCAAAAGATCAGTTGAGTCTCAAATGTGATTAAAAACTTACGATTATGCGTGCGCAATCTTCTATTACCGGTATCGTCCAACCTTTTCTAAATTGATTTTTATCAACTATTTCCTCCCATCGGGCCCACCTGAAGTTCAATATTTGTTTACTTAAGTGTTTAATCTTGTATATAGGTACAGTTAATGCTTACTGCTCAGCTTGAGCCAGTAAGAAATAGTCTTTAGTCTAAGGCTAAGGAAAGCAAACATTACAAACAAAACTATATACTTCTGTGAATAAATTCAGACTTATGAAGTCATGCGTGAGTGACAGATTCGCACATAGTCTGTGTAGAGACGAAAATCGTTGTGAGAAGAGAGATTGGCTTGAAGATATATTATTATCTGAATATGTATCATTTATCAATTATCAACTTTTAGTCATTATTTTTATCATGTGTTTGAAAACATATATGGAGGTTAAAAGAAAAGAAAATTAATGTTAAAAAATTTTAAGGGTTGAAACCATACTATTTTTATTTATCTTTAGTAGGGAGTATTTGTAAAATGACATTAAATGACACAAATTATTTTCTGTTAGTGTTCAAAAATGTTATTTGCCTACCCAAACGTGAGGAGCCCTCTTTCTATTTTGAAGCATTCCGATCTAGTCCACGATCCGTAAACAACCTCTTCGTCAATTGGAACACCTTCATGTCTGGGAATATAGTCATCACTAGCATATCTTCGTCCCTTTTTGCCAAATTTATCCTTCTTTCTTTTACTTCTTAAGCTTATACCTGGATGGAAGTGATATACTTGAACACATATGTAAAGGTATTGCATTTATTAAGGCTGCTTATATTGATAAAAAAAATTACATTACAATAATAGTTTAAGGTGAAAGTGGACATATTAGTAGAGTAGAGTGACAAAATCTTACCTTCTTCATCCTCATCAGAATCCGGAGTAACTTCGACGTCAGACATTTCCATAGGACCATCGTCATGTCCGTACCGTTTAATAACTGTTCTCTTTCTAGGTTCTGTAACAATAAGATCTTCATCTTCTTTTTTTTCAGTAGTATCAATCTCAGCCCTCTTTGCCCACTTGTTCCAAAAATCAGGGTCCCGTATATCTATATCGGATCTTTGATCAGCAGCTGCAAAACTTGCCTTTGAAAAAGTCGAACCTTTTTCAGACTCCATCTGTATCACAAGTGTGCGTCGAGCCAAAATCATTTCAATATCTTCTTCACAAAATTTGTCGCCAGCATTGTCTTCATCCATAACAGCTCCGTAAGCACCCTTTTTGAGTAGATCTTCTATCTCTTTCTTTGATAATTGCTTTAAGCCTGTTTCTTTACCTTGAGTTGTGTTCATGCTTTGTAAAATGGCTTTATCCAAGCCCAGTTTCAAAGAAGCCTTGTCAAACATTTCTCTTTCATAAGTGTTCCGACATATAAGCCTGTATATTTTAACCATCTTTTGTTGGCCAATACGATGACAGCGTGCTTGTGCTTGTAGGTCATTCTGTGGATTCCAATCACTATCGTATATTATAACAGTATCAGCTGCCGTTAAGTTAATACCCAAGCCACCCGCCTTAGTGCATAGCAAAAACACGAATCTATCAGAATCCGGTTTAGAAAACCTATCAATTGCTTCTTGTCTCAAATTACCCCTTATCCTGCCGTCTATTCTTTCGAACGGATATTTTCGAAATAGTAGGTAATCTTCTAATATATCTAAGCATCTAACCATTTGACTAAATATCAACACTCGATGGCCTCCAGCTTTCAATTTAGGCAACAGTTTGTCAACCAGAACCATTTTACCTGAAGACTGTATAAGTGCCTTATAATACGCCTCCTTATCTTCGCCATTAGCTTGTTTATAATCAAACTGGATTTGGTCTTCTGCACCATTCAAAAGATAAGGATGAATACAACACTTCCGAAGTTCCATCATAGTATTCATTAAATTAGGAATGTTCGCTGCGGAGGCTGTTCCCTTTTGTAGAAAACTAAAGTTCCGTTCAAGAATGGCTCGGTAATATTTTTTCTGAATGTTTGTTAGTTCAACTTCAATTATAGTTTCTTCTTTAGGTGCCAGAGTTTTTTCCACATCTTCTTTTAATCTCCTTAGCATCATAGGTTTCAATAGTGCTTGTAGCTTAACAACTTCAGATTCAGTTTTTAATTGACCAAACTCATTTAAAAATGCATCACTGCTTGAGAATTGAGATGGTTCCAAAAAATTCAGCAATGAAAACAGTTCATTGACATTGTTTTGTAGTGGTGTCCCCGATAAAAGAACGCGATGTTCTAAATGAAGTTGCCGCAAACCTTCTAGAAGCTTACAGTTTCGATTTTTAAGTCTATGTGCTTCATCAATAACACATATACGCCAATTAAACAATTTCAGTTCTTGAAAATCTGTTACGATTATCTCAAAGGTTGTAATGAGTACGTTAAATTTCGTGATTTCTTTTGATTGTTCAGTGTTTTCACTTTTATAGTAAAACTCATATTCTTGTATCATACTTTTACTTTGTTGTGACCCATGATAAACTATGACGTTCATATCAGTCCAACCTTCGAATTCTCTTTGCCAGTTTGGAATAGTAGAGAGTGGAGCTATTATTAGAAAAGGACCCCTTATACCATATTCCCAGACGGAATTGACAAATGTCAAACTTTGAATCGTTTTTCCAAGACCCATTTCATCTGCTAAAATACAATTCCGGTTATTATGCCATGAGAAAAGTAACCAATTAAGTCCTTCAAGTTGGTATGGCCTTAAAGTGTTGCCTCCCTTATACAAAGGAGATTCCTTTAACTGCACCCACTGGTCAGCAGATGGCCTCTTTTTAAACTTCCATTTATCCTTGGGTGGAATTTCACTAAATATCTTATACTGTTTAATTTTGTCTACGTCAACATCTTCTTCCAACTCCCAAGTGCTGTCTTCATATTGTAAGCTCTTCCACTTTACTAAATAATGCTTTACCACAGTATTATTAGCAGGATCCTGATTTTCGGACATGTCCAGAATTCTTTCCACTTCCACATAATCTGGATTAAATGGCTCATCATCAAGGAGTTCAAAGATATTCATTTGCTGGGCCTGTTTTTGTTTAAAACGTTTTATTTTAGAAAAAATTCGCTTGTCTCCTTTATAAAGCTCTTCTTCGGTTTTCCACTCGCAGTGCAAATATGAAAAGTTTCGATATTTGACAAAATATTCTTCTACATCAACCATTACAGGTTTTTTAGTTTTCACGTCAACATTTTCTGAATTAAGTATATCTTGTTTTGCCGAATCTTCCGATGTTTCGCCAATAATTTGAATTTGTTCCTCCTCAACTTCCTTCTTGGGCTCGTTAGTCGGAGTTTCAGCTTCTTGGGTCGAAATAATACTCTGTGGTATAGGCAGATCTTTATCGAGGTCATTATTTTCAGTACCAGTATCAGAATTTTCCGGTTCCGGCATTACGGTATTAGCAGTCACAATAACAGGCTCATTTTTAAACTCTCGTTTACCCATTCGACATGCCAGTACATGGTGCACTATCATAGCATCTTCTTCCGTAGTATTAACATACATAAAATTTGGTTTTGGAGTACCCTCGGACCTACAACTGTCTTTGGTTTCTATTATAGTTTCTTCAGACTTTGGTTCTTTTTCCGCCCTAGGGGTCGACATCGTAAATTCATCATCAGACAAACGTAACATCACATCATCTGTGTATTTTTTTCGTTGAGTATGTCTGGCAGAACGCCGTTTTAAGCTATCATCGCCTTCAGGAGGTGGTGATGGAGGAGGAGTGGACATCATGTCATCTGGCTCTCCATCTGAATCCGGAATCAAACCACCCCGTTTCTTTCGTCGTCCTCCTGGTGTCCTTTTCAATGTAATTTTTTTACAGCCTCCTGTAACGGAGCTCCTTTTTCTCGCCCTTTTCTTTTGGTTCATATCAAGTTCATCTTCCTTTTCGCCTTGTTCACGTTTTGCTTCAGCTTCTTCTAACAAATCTTTGATTGCGATTTTTGAAACTGGAATGTCGTCGAAATCTGTGACATTAGTATCGTCTAAAGTAGTTTCGGATTTTACATCTACAGAATTTATAATACTTTTTGGTAATGATAGTTCACATGACGTATCTTTATTATCATTATCCACAAAATCATATGTAGTAGTTGTATCAGCCTGAAATTCAGCAATATCTCTTTTAGTATTTCGTCGCCTTTTTGGGGCGTTGGGATCTTTAGGTTCTCGTTTTTTGCGTTCTTTCACGGGTTTGTCTCCAATTTCTTTGGGGGCTTTAGGTTCTTTAGGTGTACGCGGCTTTCTTTCTTTACTTTTTCTTGGACCTCTTTGTTTCCTTACTTTGCTTCCGTTAATGTCGTCTACTGACAAACCAGTACTGTCCAAATTCGCAACATCTTCGGTTAGTTCTAAGTCCAGTTCAGAAGTTCCTTGTAGTCCAGTTCCGGCCGTCACGCAATCCTCAGACACTGGTAACTGATCTAATGATTGTGATGCGACTAAGTTTTTTTCTTTTTTAGCCCTAGGTTTTCTCGGCTTAGGAGGACCCTTCGCACGCCCACGGCCGGTAGTGCTGGTGACTTGTGGGCTCTCTACCATTTTGGACCCATAGACAGGATTTTGAAGAATACAATTTGGGCCTCCATTACATTTGTCATTGGTTTCGTGTTGTTGCAATAGAGCTAACCGATCTTGTAAGCATCTTACTTTTTCTTGATTTTCATTAGACGCTGGTATACAATACATCTCTCTGATTTGTTGTTGCAGTGTCATTCTCTCTTGATGATGCGACGCCGTGTAAACATTTGGGATGTTAGGATGGGGCAGTGCATTTGGTCCGAGCATCATCATGTTAGGACTTAAGTTATGAGGAATAATATTTCCTTGATTTGCTTGCAATGATGAATGTATATTTTGTACATTCATGGGTAAGCCTGCTGGAATATTGTGTATGGAGCTGCCTGTACTTGCCTGACCCATACTTATATTAGTAGGAACATTGGATATATTTGTTTGCCCGGTTGGCACACCTGAAATTGCTCCTGGTAAACAATTTATATTACTAGGTGGATTATGCACTGTTATACTGGATGATACAGTGTTGGTTATATTTGTATGTTGCATGGAAATATTACTTTGAACATTGGATAAGGTTGGTGCTCCTGATGAACATCCACTTTGATATGTCACTGGAACATTACTTATACCTGTCTGCATGGTTGGTGGCACAGTTGGTAAGCTTGATGGATTCGTCTGTTGCAATGCAGTATTAAGAGCAACATTTTGAATAGGACCAGTTTGATAAGTTTGAGTAATGTTAGCATTCAAATTACTCATATTGTACTGATTTGTTGACATTGGCGTATTAATGCCAGGTGCACAACTAGCAGGTATTTGTTGTGAGGTAGTAATTTGGACATGGTCTCCAATATTTATTCCCATACTGGGTAATGTTGTCGGCGGTAATATTACTGGTGGTTGTTGTTCTAGCCTGGTTAAAATTTCTGTAGGTGGTTTATCATATTCTGATTTCTGTTCTGGATTATTTGATGGTTCTAATTTGTTATCAACTTTTTCCTCTTCATTAGAAGGCATGGAATCAGAGTTCGAATCATTCCTCTGTTTACAAATGACCTCTGTATCTGCTGGTTCAGTATGACCGCTTGATTGAATACCTGAATTAGCAATGGATGAATTGTCATTTGACAAAGATGTCACATTATTACTTGGTGTGGTAAGGGTGTGAGAATTATTAATATTTTCTTTTACTCTCTCATTGTTCATGTCAGGTTCTTCACTGGTATTTGTTTCCAATATAGTCACAGGTATGGAAACATTCTTGGATTGGTCTGGTTTTAATGTCGGCACAGTCACTGTTGTTTCATTTGGTTTTGGAACATGATCAATGGTGTCCATCTGAGTAATAGTATTCATGGGTGTTGGTATTTTATTCTGATTCCATTGAGATGGAGAAGAAACTAAGTGACTAACGGCTGGAGAAGAAGGATTGCGTTGATACGGATATTCAGCGCCAGCAGGAAGAACCATCTGCTCCAAAGCTTGTAGGGTATTTTGAGGTCCAAATGAGCTAGGAACTGGTGGAGGCCCTGAGGCAACTGGAGACTGAACTAAATTACGTGAGCTGTGTGGTGATGCACTGGGTCCTTTAACCGGAGACATTACTGGCCGTGGCGATAGTTGGGTTTGAGCTTGTTGTCGTGGAGATATTTGTGCTCTTGGCGACATCTGGGGGGACAGCTGCGGAAATGGCGGGCGGTACTGCGGACTACCCGTTTCAATACCTGATGGTTTAACTGCTCCATACTGACTTGTCACATTGACATCAAGCGGATGTTGTAGTTGATGCGGTTGATAATTCATAGAAACCGAATGATGCGGCGATGCATATGGCATTTGCGTTGGAACCGAATGAGAAGGCGCAGACGATGGTGGCGCTGGTGATTGTCGTGGCACATGGTGCAATGGTGGTGCGCCCCCATGATGAATATGAACATTAGAATGATTAGGGATTCCAGAACTAATGCTGCCAGGATGGCTAGCAAGACTTTGATGAGTCTGATGTTGCGGCAATGCGGCGTGAGTTTGCTGGCTATGTGGCAATCCATATTGGTGTGGGTCCATCTGCTGATGATAGGTAGGATGTTGACCAATTCTAGAAGCAGCCGGTGGGTGCATCTGTGTATAATTTGGATAGTTCTGCAATAAAACCATATGATTTTATTTATTAGTTAAGTAAGGATTAAAATCACTAACAAAATAAATATACATATATAGGAAGGAAATAACCACCTGCTGTTGTCCATACATTTGTTGTGATGTTGGTTGTGAAAAGTGTGGCTGCCTTGGTATATAAGCTCCATTTTGAGCTTGTAGTCCTATGCTCGTACCCTACAATCAAAATATACATCCATATTTTTTATCAAGATTAATGCAATGGGAATGATGGAAAAAGAATGACTATGACCCGATGGGGTACATAAATGAACATACCTGCTGAGGGGCATATTGATGCATTTTTTGTTGATGTTCATATGAATGTCTGTAGCTGGGAGTAATAGGAGCATATCTATTCGCGCCAGGAGCTCCAGGCCATACACCCATGTCACCAATACCTGCAATTTTAGGAATTACAGTGTACATTCTGATCTACTCACCTGAAGGATTCGAAAAAAGGTCTTTTAATCATAGTACCTGGTTGATCAGGCATCCCATACAATGGATCCGGTCCTGGATGGTAGCCTGCATAGGTATGTGATGGGTGCACATGATGTGATGGATGTAATGGTGCATGTGGCGGCTGAGGGAGTCGCGGGCGTGGTGGATATCCCCCATAGTCATGATAGTCTGGAGCTGGCGGGCCAGCACCAGGTGGGGGGACTGGTTGACCGCTGTTACTTATCCCGCCAGAAGTTCCTCCAAAAGACGCCAGCTTTTGAATTGAACCTTCCTGAGTCACACTGCTTTGACTATATGGCTGTCTGTAACTATATAATACATAGATATCATGTAAGTATGGAAAATAGCTGTTAGTATGAAGATATATTATTTCTCATCTAGTCACCTGTTATCAGAAGTATCCTTATTATCAACCGCTACAGATGAATTGCCTCCAGAAAAGCTATCTGTTCCACCAAGATCTGTAAGTCCTTCCAACATACCGCTTCCATCATCGCCGAATAAATTATATGAGTCCATCACTCTTTAAGAGTGAACAAATATAATATTGTTTTCAAGAAAAGTCCAGTACAAGTTTGTAATGCCCATTGTAGCCTGCAAGAAAAAACAAATGCACACACATTGATTAAGCCAAGTTTTTTTATGTACTCACAATATGTAACGAAATTTTATATCCCAAGGATATTCCTTAAGAAATGCATCATTATTAGGATGCATTTCTGGAACTGGAATATAAGGAATATACAAACCCTAAGTTATTTCAATATTTATAGTATAAAATATAATAATTATCTCACAGTTTTGTGGCATGGTAAAGATATTGGATACTTATTTCATGTACTGACCATTAAAATCAATTTAGGCAATACAAGTGCTTATGAAGAAATATTTTTTGTCAAATTAATCTATACTGAATTGCCACAACTCATAGGTTCCATCCCTAGTTTAAGACAAAAATGTACACCTATCCTTAGATTATAATTTTGATATCAACACTGTGATTATAACACAATCACTTCAAAGTATCATTAAAGGACTTATATTATTGGCATAAAGAGAGTGATGATGGAAGACCTACCTTTGCCTACCCCTGCGGGGACCCTTTCGGGAAGGCTTGAGGGTATATTTTATATTACATCAAATCCCAAGAGTGCGACGTCTACACGATGAGACGCAGTGTCGCACCGAAAAAGATAATGTCTTGTGAACTGAAAACATCAAAAATATTTTTACTTTAAATTATTATTGATCTATCCAAAACTGAAGGGTGAAATTAATTGTTGTGAATGTGGCCATTGTTTGCCACAAACAAGGTAAGCCAGATTCATTACAAGTATGTAGGGTAGTTACTTTTTAAGAATTAATTGTGTCTCTTAATCATTTACTAATTGAGGGAAAAGAGAACAACCTTTCACCTAGTAAACTTATTCAATTCAGATAAATTTTAAGTAATAATTCGAAAATAGAGTTTCCTTAAAATTATTACAATAAGTTCTTACTGATGATACTCAGCACTGAAATTTAATCAAAAATATTCTGGATAGCTCTAACCACATCAATTCTCAACTTCAAGCAGATCCTTCAGTGAGCATAGAAGTTTGCTCTAGTTATGAAAATTAAACACTATAGCACAGCTTGTAAACTAAACTGGGCACTTCATAGATCTGTATGAATTGGGTACTCGGAAACTTTAAACTGCCATTAAAATAATAATTTAAATAGTAAAGGATACATAGTTAATCAACACAAGACTCGACTTTGTATTGATACATGCACTGAACACCCAGAGAGTTGTGTGGATACTGTACTGCTGAATACTTTATAAATTAAGGAAACATTTTGACTATTGTGCATAAATAATATATAACACAATTTGTATAAATATTATAAGACAGAAACTTTCAAAATCATTTGTTACATTATTATAGCCTCACCTGAAGCATACTACTAATATGATAGGAAAAGTGCATGGTTTTACTTGTAAACTAAAAGCATAAGCCTACACTAGTGAAGTCCTACTTATACTTGGCCAGTTTTGTAATAAAAGACATGAAAGACAAAGTATATGGATGGTGCATGGCTACTGAGCCTTCTTAACACAAAGTTGACATAGCAATGTCAATTACAAATATTTATTTTAATAGCACACAATAAGCAATACAAAGATATAAAATATAAAAGATGTACAAATTAAACAGTTTTAATGAAAGATCACTTACAATTAGTATTTTTTTTACCTGGTTTGGAATCGAACCATAACTAAAGACTATAATTATCTTCCAATTAAGAAAAAAATCTTCAATCTTCAAGTTGATTCTTGCTAGCACCACCAAGGGGAAAAGCTATACGCTTATGATAAACAAAACATACAGCGTAAAACTTTACCCGTTTAGTTTTGCAGCCTTTAATTCACTGGTGAAGCTTGATACATTGATATTATTAAAATATTATGTTTCTAGATGTAACCTTGCAGTTTGTTGCCTGTACTTTTCATAACATGGGAGCTATCTCAATACTTATTACAATACAATAATTAGTACAATACTTAAACTCAATACTTAATACAATAATTAGTATATAAACTATCTCGAAATCTACAGAATGTGCAAGAGTATCTAACATGAATAATTTGCATATTTACACGCTTTGGCCCTCATACCTCGTAGACTGATTGAGCCTTAGTTTTACTATGCATTGCAATAGATAATTAAAATTGGCTAGCTGATAACTAGATTAGAACAACAATTTTAGAAAATTGACATAAAGTAAAAATGCTGTACTGTCAATATTGTGATGGAAACAAAAGCCCTTATAAGTCACACAATTTATATACATTGAAAAAACTGTAATATTTTCATTACATACAGTACTGCTACATGATTGCTTGAATAATAATCCATATTAAAATATTTATCTTATAATGTTTTATGATCTAATTCAACCCTCTAAAACTAAGCTGATATAAGTATCCATCTTGGAAGAATCAATTATAGGAAACATATTTTGTTTTGTAGTTACTAAACCGTCATCAATATTCTGGAAGAATATAAGGTGGATAATGCTAAATTAAGTGTCTTATTTATATAATTATACAAAGTAGACTTAACAATTACTTAGACATATTAATAGCTTGCGTTTAAAAAATAAAACTGCTTAATGTTTTTAGCTTTCCACTACTATTGTTCGCTTAATATTTAAGTACAAAAATAATGTATGTTATAGTTTTACAGAAGTATCATCAAGTACTTAAACTATTCGAAATTGGGGTAGAAATTTGTCAGCATAAAAGAAAATACTAAAGGGAGGTATAATCACCAAGTATCCATATAGAAGGTTCTTTATCACTGTTACATACGAAATATATAGAACTATAATATTCAAGATTAAATATAGCAAAAAAATATTGAAACGTAATGAAATGTGAGACTAGCAAGAACTCGAACACAACTTAACGTAATTCCATTAAAGTAAACAAATGCAAATAAAAAAAAAAAAGACAATTAACATGAACCGTACACAAGGTAAACTACAAGAAATCATACAATAATATTTCATTAAATTTAGTTTTCACTTACCAAAAAAACGCCACACAACAAGGTTGTTCACAAAATGGATACCATCCTCCTCCAAAATATGTGTAGTTTGTAATCACTAATAAATTAAGGTCATAAAAGTTTTACAACTTTATGTAAGACAAAATTTGAAAAATTACTCCCACTTGGTTGAGACTGCTGGTTAATTTTAATTTAATTCACATCACAAACTGCAAGAAACGCCATTACACTACATACTTCCATTTTGTGTCTTGACTTGAATGAAATTTGAATAGAATGAATGCATTGAATGAATGAGAATGAATGACCATCTACTTCTGTAAGTATCTGTAAGTATCAGTCAGTAGATACCTGCATATTCTTTGGTGTTACCATTAAAATAATTTGTACCTACCGTAACGTAAGTACATAACATGTAATTAACATTGTTACTTCCATAGTTGTTTGAATATGATACCTATGTGGATGACGCGGTAACTAGACTTCATTATCTATTAGCTATTTAAGTAAACTGGACACACAAAATAAAATACTTCTTTAGAATTTACAGGGCTGCTAAACCATTAGATTAAAATTCCTTGCTGCATGTAATATTCCATCATATCTTCCGACCAGGCGAGACAATTAAATTAATATGGAAAAGAAAATGATTTGTTGAACCCTTGCTCAGGGGATTATAAAAAAATGTGTATAGGTTGTACCAACACCCATTTTCCGCCGGAGATACATTTAAGGTGCCAACGTGACTCAAGCACGACTATACATACGGCTTTGAATTGCTTCTCAGATGTAAGCAAGTTTCTTCTCGACGTTTTCCTTCACCGTAAAACTCGTGGTATGACTAATCACTCTACCTAAGTTCAGAAAAGTTTTTAATAAAGATTTGAATATTTGCATATTTTTTAAAACGAATGTCCTATGATTCATATGGGTTATTAAGCTTAAATAATGTCGCTCGTGAGGTCCTCGATCTGACGATATGTATGAATGTATAATATTACAAAAATGTGTGTGTAGCGATATGGATGGTTCATCGCATCACGGATCCTTCAATATAATCACTTCATTTCCAGACACAAAATCATCACCAGCCAAACAACAATAAAAATATTTTTAAATTAAAATAAAAGCATTTAAATTTGTATAGTAAATAATAAGATGCCAATAGGTGACGATAAAAGACGAAAAGCCGTAAAACTTCATACACAGGTTAAACCTTGGTGTTCGTAAAACTTTAACTGTAGATCGTGGACGTCAATTGCGATTAATACATTTGTTTCATACTTTTCCAGGTACTGATTGATTTATGCGTGAAATAATGAAGTATGTGTAATTATTTAATATTAAATATCAATTTTGTTAAACTTTTACTCTCTATAAGAGGGTAAGTTCTATTTTTATGAATTAAGTATAATAAACTATCTCTGGTGGTCATAAAGTAAACTGACTACTTTATAACATTCAACGACTGCTAGCTTAAGCTGAAAATTTTCTTTGCTCTATGCTGTCCCTCCTTTTTACATGAAACCATTGAAACGGATTGTTTTGATGTCAGTTGTTTTCTTGAGAATAAAAATAATATTCAGCTAGATCTGAGTATTTACAGAATTAATCATTGCAATTATGATGAAACTCGTTGATCCGGTCGTGCGGAGTTTTAAAGTCGCAAAAGTATTTCGAGAAAATACTGACAAAATAAATAGTATTGACTTTTCTCCCAGTGGTGAGACACTTATATCGTGCAGTGAAGATGATCAAATTGTCATATATGATTGCGAAAAAGGCACACAAATGATAACAGTGAACAGTAAAAAGTATGGTGTTGACCTTATACATTTTACACACGCTAAGAACACTGCCATACACAGTTCGACAAAAGTAGACGACACAATAAGGTACCTGTCACTCCATGATAACAAATACATCAGGTATTTCCCAGGCCATACAAAAAAGGTGGTGACTCTTTGCCTTTCTCCAGTTGAGGACACCTTTCTATCTGGATCTTTGGACAAAACACTCCGTCTATGGGATTTACGTTCACCAAATTGTCAAGGTTTAATGCATCTATCTGGAAGGCCAGTAGCTGCTTATGACCCCGAAGGTCTCATATTTGCTGCTGGTGTTAACTCAGAGAGCATAAAGCTATATGATTTACGATCCTTTGATAAAGGCCCATTTGTGACATTCAAATTGAACCAAGAAAAGGAGTGTGACTGGACTGGACTGAAGTTCTCTAGAGATGGAAAGACAATGTTAATCAGCACAAATGGTTCTTTAATTAGACTTGTTGATGCATACCATGGCACTCCATTACAAACATTTACAGGCCATCTTAATAACAAAGGTATACCAATTGAAGCATCCTTCAGTCCAGACTCACAATACATCTTCAGTGGATCAACTGATGGAAGAGTTCATGTGTGGAATGCAGATACTGGATACAAAGTCTGTGTTCTAAATGGTGACCATCCAGCACCCATTCAATGTGTCCAATTTAATCCTAAATTTATGATGCTGGCTTCAGCCTGTACAAACATGGCATTCTGGTTACCTACTATTGATGATGTCTAATTAATCATATTCATTAATTAGAACAGGAAATAAGTGTTTCAAGATTAAATCATTTGTTCTACAATGTTGGTATTGTCAAGGAACAAACAATCAAGTATGAAAGCAGGTTCCATATACATTATTTTGTACCCTAAAACAGAGTTGTATTGTAATTATAAATACTTGAAAAAAAATTTATCAAATTAATTTGAGTTACTAAATATTGAATATAATATTCAGTTTAATATGTTGTTCATATAGCTTCAGTCATTCCAAAGCCCTGGGGAACATCCTTCTATACTCTATGTATAGCTCTAATACTGTCTGCTTATAACATTTATTACTATGCTTGTGTTAGAAAAACATTACAGTTGGACTGCTTCCTTTTTTGTGCGTCTGACTTATTAAGCTTGGTTCAACCCAATCATAATGTAACTTTTCCATTGTTACAATTCAACATTAATACCATTGAACACCTGTAACTGACTCTCATGGTGCTTAATGAAAAATATTTATACTTCATTCTGGTTTAAATAAAATGTGTATATGTAAAGTTTCCATATAATTTGAGATCAATAATGAGTCTAATACTTATTCGTACAAGTGAGAGCTATAAACATTTTGCTATGTTGCATTTATTTTAAATAATTTCTATTAAACCCCATGAGAACCTGCATTTTCTTTTATAATAGTGTAAAGACTGTTAGGTTTATTGTAATCATAGCCTAAGAATGTCTGTATGAATGCATGGAAACTGTCTAGTCTGTTGGGTTTTGATGCCTGGTTTTTCTAGGAGAAATGATTTGATAAGCCAGTAATGGAGGGTAGAATCTATGTAACTGCATCAAAATTTGAATCATTTTGGTGGACATACAATGTGAATTATAAACTTTTGTTATAATATATATACCTCTATGCCTTCCCTCAAGGCTATATATATATATTACATACCAAAGTTACAGATGGTGGGTCCATTGCAGTTTCTCAAGCACAACTATGCATACATCTTTGAATTTCTTCTAAAAGTGGTGCATGAATCCTCTTAATAGTTTCCTTCACTGTTAGCTTGTGGTGTGAATACACTTGGGGGAAAATTGAGATTGAGTAGCAGCATCTTCAGGTCTAGTGCAGTAATGCCACTTTGTATTTTTTTGCTGAATGGTGTCATCATGTGTCTTGGACAATTGTTGATTGCTTTTTTTAAGACAACTGTTTAGTTTAACAATGATTTAAATTAATGTTACTACCTAGATAATTTGATGGGCACCATATTAATAAGTTACACAGTAAGCATTTCCCTAGTCAAGTTGTTCTCTGAATCAAGGCAATTCAAATGACCTCAGACCACTCGTACAGACCAAAGGCACCTGATTGCATACATCTTCATGTCACAGAAGCAAGCAGGCAGAAGTGTATTAACAGGCACATTTCGCCGAAGAGAGATGTATATATACAAACCTGTCGTGTTACACCACTCTGCATCTTGAATTGAATTGCTAATCAGTTGTATGCAAGATTCTTCACATTATTTCCTTCCACGTGAAATGCTAACGAAAAACTCCTCACTACTATTTTTTTATAAAAGTTTCTTTTAAAAACAAGATCTTTGTTCATAAGTAACTAGATTAATAGCTAGGTACGAACTTATACTTAAGGATAATTAGGGTTCCCTAGTAAAACGTAAAATACCCTTGCTTGGGTGTTAGCTTGCTAGTATTTTAGTAGTGATCTGCTCTTCGCTGTCTATTTAGCACACCTATCAATCTCAAAAATGAGTTATCGATAGTTTTTACGTCAATAAGTGTATATCGACCACAAGAACCTACATACATATATCACGGGGTAGTCAGAGTATAGAACGCCAGGCTTCGTCGCTTCATTTATGTTTATTAATAAAACATATTTTGTAATCTGTAAAGCAGTTCACCCGTGTGGGTGATACAGAAATAAAATGTTTAATAAGCATGTTTCCTTGTTCACTGATGCAAATGATCATTGAAACTTCGCCATTACAGTTCCACAAGGTAACAGGAGGTGGAAGGAGGTGAGTCATTCGCAATTGTACGTTTTTTTTTAAACAACCTCAAGAGAGAAATAGTGTCGTAGTTATTTAGGTGGAGCCTTAAGACTACTTATTAATTCTATAATTTAAATAACTATACAGCAGTCAGTATCCAACTTGTAAGTAGGCATTTAGGCTTGGTATATATATTAGGATATTTTAAGATTTTCTATTATCTATTCATGTAGTATTAAGGTCAGGAATGTAGTAAGTTTAAACCAAAAATAATCAGAGCGAGGAATATTTAACTTAATTAACAATATCTTATTACACAAACATAATCATCCTGTGTCTGTAAAGTATGATAATCTAATTTCCCAGAAGGGGACAACCGGCATAATCGCAGAACAAATTTACTCTTACGTACGAGAACAATTTTTCCATCAGCAACGATCAATGCTCAAGCTAGCGGTATGCGGTAGAGCACACAGCGCTTAGGAGATTGAGTTTTCTTGTATTGAGTTAATTCGGATCCTTTCCTTTACTTTTTGTTTTAAGTGTGTTTTCACGTATATTAAGGTTTATTGTAATGTTCGCAATTTGTTATTGCACGATGAAGGAGTTTATGTGTGATGCTTATAGGTAATCATAAGCCGTATTTACTTGTATTTTTTTTAACTCTGTCTATCTTAATGTAAATACATATATAATGATCTAAGTTTTGTGTATTAGTCCATGTAATGTATTTATACCCGCATGGTTAATAAAGGTAGGTACCTACCTATTATTTTACTAACCATGTGTGTGTAACTTTGATAAATATTTGGATTGCATGTAATCTTGCAGAGATTCTTTTAAATTTTATCAGAAAGATTGAAACTTTGTTTGAAAGTAAGTTTCAGTTGAGAGTCAATTCGACTTAACCAAGTCCGCCTGACGCTGTGCTAGGAGCTATGGCCCTCGAGGCCTTTTTAACCTCGAATAGTTTAACATTCGTGGCTTGAGGTGATATTATAAAGACGGGATACTTACTAATTTCAACAATCGGGCTTCATTATGTTAAAATCCTGAATATATCGTTTTGACGTTTGCCGCAGTCAAGGCATGTTATAAATACTTATAGCTTTAATTTGGAAAAAGCTAACTCTACGTCTTAATTAAAATATGGTGTAAACTAAAGTCATCAACTAAATAAAGAAATTAATAACTTAAAGATAGTAGTCTCAACTATCCTCTACCTATCTTACCTTTCAGATAAAAATTAGTATCTACGAAATATCATATAACTTTTTTATGCATTTAACTGTTTCATTCCATGTGGGTATACCAATTTAGATGTCAAATTTGTAGGTACCTAATTTAAGATTAAGGTCACTTTATATTTGTAAACATTTAAACAACTGATGTAAGTCACCTCTTTTGGTGGCCTGAAGAAGTAAAATTATAAGTACATACTTGGCATAGTGTTTTAATAACTAAAATGTAAAACATTAATACCATTGTTTCATTTAAATCTAATAGGTTTTATACCCGAAGGCTAATAGGACAATACATTATTGGGCTATTTATACCTAAGACATCAACTTGGGGTTTGAATTATCAGAGGCAAAGTTGAAGAGTTCTTTCTAATTTTAAGTCTTCTCATTTAATGTGTAATCTTTAATAATCAGCTGTGTGCCGAAAAGTAAATTTGACCTTTAGCTGTAATGTCACTGGCAAACTGGGTCATATTATAGTGGCCGGTACGATCACAGATCACTATGTTGCGCGATGTTCACGCCGTTGGCCCTAATATAAGAATAGTATTTTCTCATTGTTGCCTGTTAGCAAATAAATAAGGAGAAACGCACATTTATATGATTGCGAGTTTCAATATTTTACCGAGTTTGCTGTGTGGTGGTATGGCCCTCCAGTGAGAGGAGCTAATGCTTAATCACTAGACATGCTTATTTGCGTAGTCTTTATAGAATTCAGGGATCTATATTCATATTACCCATATGAACCAATTTAATCAATTCGATGCATGCTTGCTTTAATGTATAATACATATCTGTCATGGCAACACTAAAAGCGAGCGAGGGCGGAAATCGGAAAATTAAATGACAGATCCCGCAGCTTAGCCAATAGCCTTGTGCTATTGCTGTTAAATGTTAATATCAATCAATATACAATACAAGTGACTTGTTACAATGTTAAAAAACATTTCAGTCCAGTTGGCATGCTAGGTATCTAACGTTTGTTGCTTCAACATCTGATTGACGTTGTTTACATTTTATTGTTTTTGAAAATGTACGTCAAAAAGACCGCAAGTAATTTTGTACAGGAGTAGCGAACGCTCAGGCTGTGAAATTAACTCCCCGTTGGGGTTTTCGCTGGAGAGTGCAGCGTGGAGTTCCTATAGAAGGGTGTGAAAAGACTTCTCTAGGGTCGGCAACGCACAAAGTAATACCCTAGTGTAGCAAGCGTCCATAGTCGGCGGTAACCGCTTACCATCAGGCGGGCCGCATGCTTGTTTACCATTCTAGCGGTATAAAATAACACTTCTCACTACCACATTTTTGTACCGGCGGGGAAGGCCTAGTGCGCGTCGCCTCTGGGGCACATCCTAACCTAGTGTTATGTACCTAGGACCTAGGAAATGATAATATGAACTTAGCAGTTATAAACAGACTGAAGTGTGCAGTAATTCTTTAATACTATTTTCTGAAATAGATTAATATCATCATAAAAGAATATATAAAAATAAGAATATAATAATAATATAAATAGATGTAATTTATTTACAATAACAACAATTAATAATATTTACAAAGAACAGTTGCAACTAACTACTTACAGATAAAATATTTGTCCCAAATCGGTATCCCGAGGTAACGTGCTAAGAAGACTAGCAGCATTGCCAGGCTGGATAGCAATGCTGATTCTCTGAGCGAGATATGTTCCAGCCCGCCTGTCACGAGAGGTCTCGACTAGACGGCGCGAGACCTCTTTAAAAAGATGGTGAGCCTCAGGACCCCAAGGCCCCAGAGTTTCAACCGCAAATGCAGCAAATATGTAACCTGACCCGAGACAGGCATACTTGCGGCGCTTGAGGCACTCCTGCTGAGCAGCAGCGGCGCCGGCCGCCACCGATGTGTCAGAAAGATGGGAAGGAGCCAGTGTATCGACACACGTAGCGTCCCACACTAAGGGCCGACCCATCCTCCATGGCATCAGAGACATACCGTCCGGCCTCCGGCCATCGCCGCGAGCGAGACCGACTGGTTCCAGCACAGCAGGCACGCCGGCGCTGACCAGAGCCCGGCGTATCAAGTCATTTATGGAGGAATGACGTGATATCCGGCCGGCACTGCTGATGCAGGATAGACCATGGTGTCCGGAGTCGTTGACAATATCCCCGCAGTGACACCGATGTGGGACAATACATTTAGCGCCTAAACGTAGGCTCGCACACAATCTGAAGGTTGCATCATCTTTATCATTAATATCATCATAAAGAACATATTTATTGACGTAGTAATTAGTAAAACTGTGACAAGTTAGTGTCATGTCACAACCATAGAGGTATATATCATTTTCCATTTGCTATTTACAAATAATTGGGGTAGTATTTAAAAACACAACACACAAAAAAACTTCTTAATACACTGAGAAAGTCCTCCTTACTTCTACCCTCCATGGTAAACATATAGATAGGTAGGTACCTACAGCTCGCGCGATAAGAGTTTGGCTTTGACCGTTATTGCGCAGAAATCAGAAATTGGGTATCAACGCGGTGCTCTGATTGGCGCTCCAGTCGTTCCCTGCCTCTCGCACCGATACGACGTACCGCGCACTCCTGTTGTACAATCACGTTCACAAGTGAATTGCTATTTTCGTTAATTGTTTATTGTTGTCGATTGTTATTATTTGTTGAGTTTGTTTGTTTAAGTTTGTCAGTTAAGTTTTTTTTTTGTTAAATATTAAAAAGTGATTTGAAAATGCGTAAAAAAAAACATTGTTTTAAAAAGGCAAGCACGGAAAATATCCAACCTGGTACATAAAAAAGGAAAAGAATTGTGTGCGTGACAGTACCCATGCGCAGTAATCCCCTCCACCCGAAGGTCAAAGCCAAACTCTCGACGCGCGGTCTGTACCTCAGTTTATATATTATAACTCAGACCAAAAAAAAAAGATAGACAGAGTATTGACTGTTAATTAGGTGAAGCCGCTGTCAAATTCATGTGTGCGTGAACTGTGTAAGGCGTGCGCTTGTGTGCTAAAAAATAATGTTGCCAACTCTGTATCTCAGGTTGCCAATCTCCCAACCCATTGCAGTCTGATTGTACTACAAAGTTATTACTACATAAAGTACATAATGTAATTGATTTCCTATTGTGGTATTGTAGTGGGGAGGAGTGGGGGTTGGGGGGGTTGGAGTCATTAGTGGTGTATTTTTTAATCAAAAAATTAAATAATTCAATATTTTTATTACGTCGAAAATGAAACGTACATGCTGAACTTAGAATTAATGTCCCTTATGTTGTGTAATTTTTTTGTAGTATTGCCGCTTAGTGTCACAACTGTTAAATACAGATTCTTGTTTGGCAATGTGGTGGAATCTTATATTTATAAATTTTTCAATAATAGATAATAGATCCCACATTTTGTGTAGTATATATCGCACTCTTCAAAGTGTATTGAGCAAACAACACTATATTTTGAGGGTAACCAATCTTCTTCATTTCTACTATCCCTTATAGCCCTAATCCATCTTTCTTTCCATACTGTTTCAGTCGGGAACCTAAAATAAAACAAATTATAAAACGTATTTATAATAATGCCTACCCCTTCGGGGACCCTTGTGGGAAGGCGTGATGATATATATTTATTTATAAAAATATGACAAGGACGACCCCTGCTGCAAAAATATGACAAGGACGACGGCTGCGTGATATAATTTTAAATAAAATCGTTTGATATTTTGATGAAGAATGACAGACTAACGAAATAATTTAATAATTGAAAATACTATAATCTTAAAGATTAATTATATAAATAACCAATCCAAGGTAAATAATCAATTTGATAAGATACTACAGTAAGTTACCCTATTATTGGGAAAAAAAAAACATGTGACCTGCTGCAACACTGGTCGAGGTTTTGTGTTCCGAGACAATTTGCAATAAATAATAGGTTAAATTCATAATTTTACTGGTAATACATGAATATTCAATTACTTACTTGTGAAAAGTAATCCCACATGGTTTCTTTTGTGCACATGAATTATTTTTACACCATTTGACTACACAGGACGGCATATTTTTATTTTTTTCTTAACACCAAATTAACGACGTGCGCTGTCTCTTACTAAAGGCATAATGGCGGGCGGTCGGCTTCCTATGGCCCTATCGGCTTCCTTTTGGTTGCCTCACCCCGTAGTATTGGATGGTTCTGTCTTTCTTTTTTTTTTGGTCTGAGTATTATAATACATCATTGACCTACCTAACATAACTCTACAATTTTAATAGGTGGTACCTAGTTATTATTCTGAGGTGGTACCATAGCCACAGAATATATAATAGTACTACGCCATAGCATAGCTAACTAAAATCTAGAGTGCATTCACCGCAGTGGTTGAATTCATGAATTGGTATCTTGCCAGCTCCCGGTTCTTTTCGTTGTTCTCAAATGTTCAGTGCCGAAGCTGAAGTTCAAAACTGCACTCATTACGCTAAGGTGGGTAACATACTGGAAAATATTTATATTTTGTTGTTTTATTTAAATAAAATAATTTACTTAGACACGACACTCAAAATTAGTACTTTCATGGACCTTGACCTTAAGTAAAGGGAGTACTCGCTCCCACTGAACTAATATTTTTTCTTAAAGCTTTTAAGAAAAGTTTAAGCTTAAAAGTTCATAAGATAGTCCCGATTTTCGGGTCACGTATACAATGGGTAAAAAGATTTGACACTTAATTTTTTTCTCCATGCTTACATTTGCAAAATACTTAAAATATATGTTACGTTTCTAAAAAAATTAATTCACTTACCTTATTTCTATCCGAACTGGACTTAACCAGGACTTAGAACTTTCATTGACCAAATTACTTAATCTGCAATCACTTGCTCCACTGTACCTCTCTTACCATATGGTACAGCTGTTGATTTATTTGTATCTCCATAATTTCATATTCCCTCCTCCTCTTATATAATAAAATCTTATGTGGCTATGAACATGGTGTCTATGTTATTAAATCACTACATATATAAATGTCAGAATACTCAGCATGCTTTATTCAATAACTCTCTCTCCCACAACCTTCACCTCAGATCTTCAGTCTGCCTCCTTCTCTGCACTCTGATACACAAAACCTCTATTGAGCATCAGTCTTTTGGTGTTACTGCATCAGCTTCCTTCCAAAATGAGGAAATCATCTAAATTAATTTTCAAGCGCCTAATAAAAAAGCAATACTTGAAAGCATCTTAGAAATCAAAATATTTACTTGTCTCTTTTATGTATAATAGTTTATGATGTTTCTTCTAATATATATATGTATAATGTGTATGTAACTGTTTGTGTATGTTTATATATTGTATCTATGCCTAATGCTAGGCCACTGTTATGTCCAATAAAACAACAATATTAGCAAATCACATGTATTGTGCTAGGTAGCAAAACACTGACTAAAATGTCCACAATATGCTTACAAACTACCCACTTGTACTTACTAATCTTATGTGTCAATAAGATTAAATAAGTACCCACCAAATACATAACAGCCACCATGGCTCTACATGCATGAGACATAACAACCTTTTTTAATATCTATATAATGGTAGAACATATATTTCTAAAAACTGAAAAATAGTGGTATTATATATGTAATGATTATTTTGCCTACACCAAATTTGAAGCAGGCAGAAAGATAACTGAGAAGACTGTTGAATTTTATTGCTGGCTTACAATGAGATTGTTGTATACTGGAAAGTAAGCCCTGATTACTCAATTGATATAGGAATAAATAAAAAGGATATATTGAGCTGTGGTGGCAGTGATTTGAGTAGTTTACCTGGAACACAATGATTGCAAGTTTGAATCCTGACTGTACCAATGATTTTTCTGAACTTAAGTACAGTGATTAGTCACACCTCAAGCTTTACGGTGGAGGAATGCATCGAGAGGTAAGCCGCATATGTGAGAGAAGGAATTCAAAGGCGTTTCTATAGTTGTGCTTGAATAACGGCGATGGACTCGCCATCTATCATATTGGCCTAAAATATATATCGGCAGAAAATAGGTGTGTGGTACTATACTACCTATACACTTCTGCCTATCCCAACGGGGACCCTTGTGGGAAGGCGTGAGGATATATATATATACATTTGTTATAGGCTAGTTTTCCTTATGTTAATATTGTTTTTCTTTATTCATGTCATTGAATGAAAGGAGAATCCATTCATACAGTTTAAATTTTAATTCAGGCTATCTATTTTTGATTCAAATATTTTTTTATTGCAGGAAAAGATGATGATACGCGGAATTAACAAGCTGGTGAGTCTAGTTGAAATATGTTTTGATTTATTTATCAAGGGATATGGCATGGTGACATCTATGTTTGTGTGTAAGTGGTTAAGCAATAGGCATATAAAATTGCTATAAAATATTTTCTATTAACTTAACTACTTATCTGTATATATTTTAGGATAAGGTATATATTATATGGGCCCTTTAAATTGTAACATCTATTTTAATGTGTTGCCTGAAATAAAATTATTTATTATTATTATGAACTTCCTTGTTTTTCAATAGCTACTAACTCACAAAGGTAGACAAAACTTTTAGGATCTATAGCTATTGACTAGTTACAATGGAAGATTACTGCTTATCATGGCTATGGGCTGACCCATAATACCCTGCATCCAATCCCCAGGGGTACTTGTTAGCACCTGCAAGGATTCAGCTTTAAATTGAATTTCCTAGACTGTAACAGTACATCGATCAGAAGAGTCTAGAAAAAAATCATCGATCATACTTATGTATGGTAGAGGATATCCTTATAGCACTCTCTTTGGAAGTCTCATGTAACTGTTTGTGAGGTTTCCGCAATGCAATGTTCGTTCTGGTATAAGTGGCAAGTTTGTCAGGGATATCCCGTAACTATTACTATTATTTACAGAAACACGTTATTATACATGAACGTACATATTTAGAGGAATATAAATATCTAAATCATTCTATATTTTTATTCCTATATAAAATATGTAAAAGTCTGCCATTAAAATTGTGTACCTATATTTATTTTTCAGTGTGGACATAGAGAGTTATTTCTTACACCATATGTTACTTCATTTCAATTATTCAATCACTATACTTCGACCAAACCTATTGAAACCAAGCAAAAGTTACCTCGTCTACCTGTGCCAAAATTAAATGACACCGTGAATAAATTCTTGAAATCTGTTAGACCACATTTAAATGATAAAGAGTTTGCTGATACTTCTAAAATCCTTAAAGAGTTTTCTTCAGATGGCGGGCTCGGCCTGAAACTACAGGTGAGTTTTTTAATCTAGTGTTTGATATGGAACGAAATGGCCCTTTTTACCTACCTATTTTATCTTTAGGTCTGTTTACAACTAACTTATATTATCTATACAAATAAATAAAATTGGAGTGTCTGTATGTTATATTAAAATAACCGCTTTTTATTAAATGCATATGGATGTATACACAAAATTTTTTTTTTACAATATTTGTCTGTCTGTCTTTTTGTTCCGGGTAATCTCTGAAACGGCAGGACCGATTTTAACGGGACTCACTGGCAGATAGCTGATAATAAAAGGAATAACTTAGACTACTTTTATTTTTAAACTGTTCAATTTTTTTTTATTAAATTTCACGCGGGCGTATTCGCGGGCACTGCTAGTCTCTAATATATTTACTAGGTCTTTTTTTATATTTAGTTAGATTAACCTACATTTAAAACATTTGAAATGGTTCTTTGCTGGGTTTGAATTGTTTGTTTTCTTATTTAAATATTAGCTGGGCCTGCGACTTCGTCCGCGTGAAATTTAACAAAAAGTTATTGTTCAGTTCTAGTTTTTTTTTTGTGGTTGGATTTTTAGTTTAATTATTATTTATTTTCAGTTTTTCGTATTAGCTTTAGCGTAATAGCGAACATCAAACTAATCTATATATATAAAAATGAATTGCTGTTCGTTAGTCTCACTAAAACTCGAGAACGGCTGAACGGATTTATCTTATCTTAGTCTTGATATGTTCGTGGAGGTCTAGGGAAGGTTTAAAAGGCGAGAAAAAATCGAATAATTTCCGGGAAAGCCCTAAAAACAGCCCTTTTCTATTTCCCATACAAACGTTTTCTAGAGTAAATTTGAACTTTATTGCTATTCAATAAAGTTCATATTAAATTATAATCACTCACTGTTGTCTAAGCAATTTAGGTGTGTTCCTAACGTTAAAGAGTCAATTTGCAATTTATTACCGCTGCATAAAGTTCAAATCATATCTATGAAAATAGTCTTCGCGTGCGCTTTGGAGGATCTAATGTCGCGTTCCGAAAATAAACAAAAGTGAATCGCGAACGCGACAAAAATGTAATAAACTATTAGTAGTACTGATTTCCAATTAATTTGGTCGGCTTCGCGAAACTTAATTTTAGCTAACTTCAGTTGTAAGTGTATCAGATTATTTTTTTAAGTTTGATAAATCTTAAGTTTTGTCACAAATTAAGTTTCTGAACACACCATAATATTTGACATTAGATTTGACAACCAACTAATATGTCAATCATTCTGTCGCACTTCAGAACACGGAGATTTGTGGCTTAAAGGTGAACTCCAAAAAAATAAATACATGATGTGTCGAAAATAATAATAAAACTTCATGCTTCATTAAAAGAATGCTTTTTTATTCAATACGTTTTGTTTGTTTTGAAATTAATTTATACAAAAGTTTAGGTCTTTTATTTATCCATTGAGGCAGTACGAAGTCTGCCGGGTCAGCTTTGTACACATATTCTTGGAGGTATTAGAAGTAACATAGGATACCTTTTATTGAAAAAAAAAACATTTTTACGAAAGATAAAAAAGCCGTCCACGCCGACGAAGTCGCGGGCACAGCTAGTTAAATTATAAAATCTGAATACTTATACTACACTTAGAATGTTAGTACGCTATTGCATTAGGTTATTACCTGTAAAATAGTTGTAAGTTAATAAATAAATAAATAAAAAATAAAAATAAATGTTTGCAGGAATTATTGGAAAATAGGTCCCAAAAACACACTAATTGGCTCGAGCAATGGTGGCTGAATACTGCTTACTTGGAGTACAGAGATCCGGTTGTGGTGTTTTCAAGCCCAGGCCTCGTATTTCCCTTTCGCAATTTTAAAAATCAGTCGGAACAATTGACGTATGCTGCTAAGACACTACTTGCTGCCCTTGAATACAAATCACTAATAGACAAGTATGTTCATGATGACGATATAACTATATTTTCACGCCTACCCACAAGGGTCACCGAAGGGGCAGGCAGAAGTGTATAAGTAGTACTCAGACACCCACTTGAGATGGCAGGTCCGTCGCCGTTACTCAAGTACGACTATGAATAGTCGTACGCCTTGAATTTCTTCTTAAACGTATGCAGGTTTCCTCTCGATGTTTTCCTTCTTCGTAAAGCTGGTGTGACTTATAATTTTTCTTAAGCTTAGAAGTACTCATTGGCACAAACGGGATTGGAACTACTCGAAACACTGCCACCACAGCTCTATATAACTAAATTTAATATAATTTAGGAATTGAAGTTGATGTTTGCAAAGGTATCATTGAGTTAGTAAAGTAATTTCTGTACCAGCCGACAGCCAACCTGCAGGTCAGTCGCGCGTTAAAGCAACCTTTAAGTCTTATGGCTTTCCAATTCAAACGATATTTCTCTAGTTTGTCATTTGTATATTTGAGAAATATTTTAATTACCGGATACACATCGCCTGTTTATAGTCTTAACTTGGATGTGTTCATATGCAAGAACATAGCTTGCACTCTCAGCAGCACGTTCGGTTTTACGGGTTACCATCAGGCGGATCGTGTCTTTGTATGTATAAATTGGTTAAAGTGAATTAGTTTTTTTCAGTGATAAAATCCCTGTTGAAATGATGGGTAAAAATCCGTTGGATATGTCACAGTATAAAAAAATTTTTGGTACGTGCAGAATCCCTTGGGAAAAAAGAGATAAGTTGTCATTTAATGATAGCAAACATATTACTGTATTCCATAACAATCATGTAAGTTATTAAATTTCATATGCAATTTGAAGTTTAATTTAATGTTTTTTTTTTATTTTGTTATTAAAATAAAATAATTAATGTACTTAAATAAATTAATAGATATTCCAAGTGGATCTGTGGGGAGAAGATGGTGTTAAGCTAAGCGAAAATCAGATTGTGCAACAACTGAATAGAGTGGTTGAGCTCTCAAGCTCACCCAGTGAGAATGCTGTTGGTATCCTTACTTCGGAGAATCGAGATACTTGGGCCAAAGCTTATAGCATTCTAAGTCAAGGTAATTATTTTACAAAAAAAGGTCATCAACATCATCAACGTTTATGTACTCCTTAAGCTTCTAACTTATAATCTATAACCAGCATTTTCAGCTTTAATGATCCGTGGTTTAATTGCTCGATAGCCGTGTTATTTGAATAAAAAATGTTGTAATGTATAAACAAAAAAATCGTATTATTTTCGAATATGAGTTGCTACGCGGAAATACTGATGGGCAAATAACATGAAACATTAACGACGCGCTTAACCCTGCTTGCATAAACAAGGTCCATTTCAATCGTTTTAAATTTGGGGAATATTTAGTTGAGGAACGAGCCTCGCGGTCTTCCGGTAACCATTATCAGTAACAACGACTTGAAGGCGAAAGTGGAAGTGGATCAATTTACGGCTGCGCTTGCTGCGGGCCTCGCAGTTAGTATGTAAAGTAAAGAGATAAACCAACTGCTATCAAAATAAATAAAATCAACTGTACAAATTGTATAAACACTCTATATTATTGATGTGTTATGCGTCTGTAGATAGCCAGAATAGAGAGTCGCTGGGCGCGATCGAGAGAAGCTTGGCGGTGCTGTGCCTGGACCGCGGCACGGGGCGCGCGCCCTCCCGCGACACCGCCGCCGCGCAGACCATCCACGGCGGCGGCGCAGCCTCCAACGGCGCCAACCGCTGGTTTGACAAGACTGTGCAGGTTCATTTACAACCATACATATTATATATCATCACACCGAGCCCATCACGAGGGAGTTAGGGATAGCTCTCTAGACTTACAGAATCAACTTGACTCTAAATGCACATACTTTCTCAACTTATTTTTTTTATTCCCTTACTAATTAGTATTATTCATCTATAAAGGATATTACAATATCTTATGCTTTAAAATAAATACTAGGCTTGGCTTTTAGCTTCCTATTAAGAAATATTTCAAATGGATTTATCAGAATCTATCGACCCATCGAGTCGTCAAATAACGTCAATTTTTATATCGCATTTACACATATTATAAAAAAACAGTTTTAGTTGCGTTATGTATGGTAACTATTGATTTGCTTGATCAACTGCACAGGTTAGTAGTGTTACAAGATACTTTTTTTAGTCTATACAACATATATTTATCCTTTCCTTTCTGTCACCTGAATCTGTAAGTATTAATATTGTTTTTCAGTTCATTGTTGGCGCTGACGGCGTGACGGGACTGACTTACGAGCATTCGCCTGCAGAAGGGCAGCCTATTGCTATCTTAACCGATTTCGTCATAAATTATATGTACGATATTTTACTATTTCATGGTAACATGGTTGTTACACTGTGGGTTCTCATTAACAAACGTATAATATAACGCCCGGGAGAAAAAGTAAAAAAAAATGAGTTTCATAAAATCCGTTCTTAGCTGACCTCTACACCGCGTAAGGAATACTCCTACCAATTTCTCCTATTCACTCCTACCTATTTCAAGTCAATCGACCTTATAGTTCCTGAGATTTCGTGAGTTCGTCACAAATGGGATCTCCTACATATATATAGATTACCAATGCTAAAGATTATTTTTTTACCTGTTTGGTGGAACTTGACTTATATATTATAAAAAATAAATACCCGGGGACAATTCCACACAAATTGACCTAGTCCCACAGTAAGCGAAGCTTGTGTTATGGTAACAAGACAACGATATATTTACTTATATAGATAGATATATACATAAATACATAGGACATCCAAGACTGAGGTACAAATACTTGTGTTCATCACATAAATATCTGCCCTCAGCGGGATTCGAACCCGCGACCTCAAGTTTCGCAGTCAGGTGCTCTAACCACTAGACCAAACGGCCGTCAATATATAATACCCTACTACTGGTTTGCGTATATCAATACATGCGTATGTATCTCATAAATGACCGAATCATTAGATTGCATTATTTGTGTTCACTATCACTGTTATAAATCTGCGGACCCTTAGTACTTAACATAGACAACTTCTTTTAAGCATAATTTTGAATACGAAACAATTCAAAACACGGAAAAGTAATTATTTTACTCATATAAATTTGTGTTTTGTTCAGAGATCAAAATAAATCTTCAAACACCACTTCGAAGAAACCTAAGCAGCCAGTACTCCTCAATTTCAATGTGAACCAAGAAGTAGCAGGCATGATAAAAACTGCACGAAGCAATTTAGACAGGTGTGTTGAAGTAATTGTATATATATGAAGAGCCGTGGTGACCGAGTGGTTCGAGCAGTTGCCTGCGACGCAAAGGTGGCAAGTTCGAATCCCGACTGTACCAATGAGTTTTTCTGAACTTAAGTACAGTGATTAGTCACACCACGAGCTTTACGGTGAGGGAAAACATCGAGAGGAAACCTGCATACGTCTGAGAAGAAATTCAAAGGCGTATGTATAGTCGTGCTTGAGTAACGGCGATGGACTCGCCATCTGTCACGTTGGCACCTAATATACCTCTTGGCGGAAAGTGGGTGTGTGGGTATTACCTATACACCTCTGCCTACCCCTTCGGGGACCCTTGTGGGAAGGCGTGAGGATATATTATTATTATGAAGAGTCCAAAGTGTTGTTGTCAAAAAGATTTTAATCATCAATCAAATCCCTGTCAATGCACTGTTGAGCATGGGCCTCCTCCATCAGGCAACCTTTTCGGTCTCGTGCCAATCGAAACCAGTACTTCCATTGACTGACACAATATCGTCTGATCATCGGGTTCGCTGTCCACCCTGCGCTTTTAGGAGATTATAAGCAACTAGCTGTGACCGCGACTTCGTCGGCGAGGGCGGCTTTTTTATCTTTCGTAAAAATGTTTTTTTTTTCAATAAGAAGTATCCTATGTTACTTCTAATACCTCCAAGAATATGTGTACAAAGTTTTATGATGATCGGTTTAGTAGTTTTTACGTGAAAGCGTAACAAACAAACTTACATTCACATTTATAATATTAAGTAAGGATTAGCAAGCTGCCCCTCTAACATTCGTTTGTAGTCAGTACAGTTCCATGACTGAACTGCTTCATGTATAGACAGGCGTTGACTTTGTCGACTCGATAGATTAAGAATTTCCCCGAATTTGGTATTCAAAATTGAATGTTTTCTTGCAGATTGGTAGATAATTTGGAACTAAACTGCTTCCAATTCGACAAATATGGAAAGAATTTTATTAAGTCCCAAAAACTGAGCCCGGATAGCTATCTCCAAATGGCCATGCAATTCGCCTTCTATCGGTTTGTATTCCTCTTATATCTGTATTAATATTTTTATTAGTACATCAATAAATTACTGAAACTATTAAAATTTAATTGATAGTTGTTGACCAGTATTACATGGATGTACGTTTAATTGTTTTATATTATGAATAGTTGTAATATTTTATGTTGCCTCGTGTAGGTTGCACAAGGTGCCTGGGGCCCATTATGAATCCGCTGCCACAAGAATGTACGCCGGGGGCCGGACAGAGACTATTAGGTCGTGCTCCATAGAATCAGTAGAGTTCGCCCAAGCTATGTTGAACAACCAGTGTCCTCCTAAAGAAAAGATGGCTGCATTACATAAAGCGGTACAAGCGCACAAAGACTACACAGTACAGGTGATATTCTATAAATTTATTTTGCCAAATATTTATTTAGTGTAAGTGATACATTATTATTTGTATTGTAAGCGCCTATGGGCCACGATAACCTCTTACCAACAGGCAGGCAACATTCTTCATTTTAATGACATTACAGCCACGGCTGTCAAGGGCAATAGAAGACTTAGAATGGAATATGAATGAAAATAACAAACAAGGTTGTTTGTTGTCTTAAGATTAGATTATAGAGAAAATCTTGTTATTTAGCGAGTGGCCATTTTTAAACAATTACAGATAAAACCTTGATAAATATCACTTATAACTATGGTACTATATACATTTTATTTTGTTATCTTATTAATTAGTTTATTAATGGTTGTGTTGTTATGTTAATCTGTTTATTTTTCAGTTTCTTTCATTTTTTTTCTTTTAACAACGTTTTCGTTGTAGACTGTAAGGATGTTAATATGATTGTACATAGAATAGAGTCATTGATGAGCATGCATGAAATGTGGACGAAGCGAAAGAGGTATGTAAGTCTAGGGGAGGGAGGGAGGGGTCTAGGGGCGTTCTATTCTGTCTGCCTACCCCGTTAGGGACTCGGCGTGATGATATGTACATATATGTATAAATATTGTGTCAGTACGAACGAATAGCCGTGGTGGCCGAGTGGTTCGAGTAGTTGCCTGCGACACAAAGATCGCAAGTTCGAATCCCGACTGTACCTACCAGAGTTTTTCTGATCTTAAGTAAAGTGAATGAAAGCTGAGTATACCACGAGCTTTACGGTGTAGGTTTCGTGATTGGTGAACGTAGGGGTACCTATGACCGACAGATGACCGGGACAGAAATGAAGGGGGTCAGTGGAGTCGGATCAGAACGGTATGACGTAGGTACCTGATCTGATGTATGACTTGAAATTCGCCCGCCGTCTCACGGTCCCAATGCAGAGGTAGTTAACTAAACGACACTGGCTTTTAGAGTGTTTCTCGTATTGTCCTCGTGGTGGTCCCGGCTGTCCAGCGATAGATTTTGTCTTGGGTTGAGTCGAGTTGAGGTTGAGCACGTGGCTGACCTTGACTGTCTAGCGACGAGCCGTTAGATTAGGTCTTCCACGTAACGGATCCCGGATGTCCAGCGACGAGCCGTTAAATTGTGTCTTGAGTGATGATGAGGATCCCGGCTGTCCATCGACGAGCCATTCGTTTGTGTCTTTGTCTTGAAATTGAATCCTAAAAAGGCCCAGAACGAAGCATGTAGGCGCTGGTAGGCAAGCACGTGTGCAATAGCAGACAAGATGTCACGGTCCACGTGTCGCGTACAGAATTAAGCAGAAGAGCTAGGTTAAGCAGCACGTGCCTAGCATCTAGAACACCTTATAATTAGCGTAGGCTATGGGAAGATAATAATAATTATGAAAACTCACCCCCAGCGAGGACTTAAAATTACTTAGTACTTAAAATCTTCTAGACCGCGAATACGGTCCACACGCACTCACATCGCGCGTACCGATTTGAACAGAGTGAAAGGGGCGAGGCTCCTCGGCGAGTCCTTTTATAGACTCGGTCAGGGTGTGTGGGTAGTGGGTACTACCTATACACCTCTGCCTACTCCTCCGGGGACCCTTGTGGGGAGGCGTGAGGATATTATTTATTATTATTACGACTTCATGGATTAGGTAGGTTATTTGATTGACTGGACCTACTCATTGTAAAGGATTTTATTTCCAGGCTCTCCAAGGATTGGGTGTGGACAGACATCTTCTAGGACTTAAATTGATTGCCTTAGAAAATGGCATCGAGTTGCCTAAGCTATATTCTGATGCAGGCTACCTCAAAAGCGCACATATGAGACTATCCACTAGCCAGGTGAGCAACAGCGACGTACTAATCATAATGTACTTTCGAAATGAGCGTGTGAATGAAACTCATATTCAGGGTAATCGGTTTGTGATGTTTTAACGGGATTGAGAATCGAATGAGTATAATATGTATTGTTCTGGCTGTTATCTATCATCTACAATAGTTAGATCATTCTCATACGGTATTCCGTATACCCATGGTATACAGGTGGCGTGTAAGTGCGACGGCTTCATGTGCTACGGCCCGCTGGTGGGCAACGGGTACGCCACGTGCTACAACCCGCGCGACAACGACGTCAACTTCGCCACCTCCGCCTTCGCCTCGGACCCAGAGACCAGTTGCCAACAATACAGGGCGGCTTTGGAGCAGTCCTTATTGGACATGCACGATCTCCTACTCCGTAATACTCAGTCCAAATTGTAATTCATTTGGCTTTATTCTATAACGAAACTGGTGATGGTGCATATTTCACATATATTTAATCTAGTCTATTTTAATGTATTACTATTCCCTTGAATCGGGGTTACGTTAACTACTGGCATTACTGGGTCGCTTTCAATTTCGTTCTAGCCTTCTATCCGTCCAAGCTTCCGTCCGTATGTCAGCCTATTTAGTCGGAGTCTTGCCTTATAGTTCATTTGGAAGTAATTCGTCTGATATGAATAATATTTTATTTATTAATTTATGAATATATATATAATATATTTATGAATTTAAAAATATCGAGAATAATTTAAATATACTCTCTTATATCTATTATTCTATCAATGGATTTATAAAATAAGAATCCGAAAATAATGTGTTTGCAAAAAGTTTTAATTTTGAGACTTCAACACATTATACAAACCCTGGGACCACGATAAGACTAGTATAAATTATTTTATTATACCATTGGGCATGGCAAAAATGAATGCGGCCTTCCTGATGGTAAGCGGTTACCGCCGCCTATGGACGCTTTCAGCACTCCGTTTGGAAGCGAGTGTTGTGTAGATTTGTTTATATTAAATACGATTCATATACTTGGCATTGTAATGGAATGTTACATTCATGGAAGCCTACTATATGCTGTTACATTATATCGTGACGTAATTTCCCTAAAACATAAACAAAGTTTCTTTGAAATTGGTCGAGTACATAAGATTTAACGTACAAATTGTCTGTATATACATACATACATACATATCATCACGCCGAGTCCCTAACGGGGTAGGCAGAGAGTATAGAGCGCCAGTTTTCTCTAGACTTACATACCTCTTTCGCTTCGTCCACATTCATCAGTCTCTTCATACATGCTCGTCGGTTTCGAGTACTCTTAACGTTGTCTGTATATAAATACATATATATGATTAGATACCCTTCATAATAATTTTAACAGCCATGAGTGAAAACAATAAACTGGACTGTACAAACGTTTATTGAAAACACGTAATATTATTTTACATGACAATAAGTTACTAGATATCTACAATATTTTTTCTTAGTGATAAGAATTTAATTCAAAAAAATATATAGAGATTTAGTTAATTAGTCGGTAAGTTTTTGAAAGAAATTTTACACGAATGAATACAAATGTATATGCTTCCGGCGAAATGTCGGTGTTACACCTCTTGTCTGCCCTTGTAGGAAGGCATGAAGATATATTAATATATCTTCACTCCTACCCACGAGGGTCTCGGAATTCTGCATGCAAATGCAACGAGTTGTGAGCCACGATATGGTAATAATTATGGCATGGCCTGCAACGAATGCAATGGTCCATATCGACAATTTCCTCACACAAGGATATGCTGTTGTTGGCACACTGAGGTCAATTTGTGTGACTTTATTGTAATTGTTGAAAATTGTGTTAACCAGTGAAAGCTTAAACCCCATCGTCACCAGTATAATACGCCACGTGCGTATGGCTCATCAAAGTATCAATATGGCATATACAAAATTATTACAGTAATAGAGTGCAAAATCACAAATTATACGCAAAAAGGGAGGTAGGGTCACAGACCTGTGGCGTTAAGTCTAGTGGCATCCTTATTATTATAAGTAATTATTATTATATTCAATTTTATGGGACTGATAACTTAGAGTAAGCGTTTATTGCAATTTCACTAGTTGTATATTGTATAATAAAACATTTTCATTTGAATACTTGCATTTTATTTTGTAGGTCTATACTTGATAAGCTACACTAAATAATTTGGATATGAAGAAAACACATTCTTATATCTAATTAAGAAATAACTAAGTTAAACTCATTATATATGTAATTTAATCTTACAAGTTAAATCTCTTATTCATTATTTATGATTAAAAATGTGCTTAATGCAACATAGTAAGATTAGTAAGTATAGGTAAAATGTATTGACACCAAAGCCATGTGCTATCTGACGTGGTGTTGCGTACGGTGCGCTGAAAAATAAAACTGGTGACAACACCTGTTGCGATGACAATGTGCGATTTAGTGGCGTTTTACCTACTAAGTATTAATGTTTATGGAAGCTACGGTATTTTTTTCTTTATTAAATTTGTGTTCCGCTTCAATAAAGTGCCTATGTCGCCGGCTGTGATTTACTATTAAAAGAGGCTGCGTATAGAAAAACTTTGTCATTAGTACGGATTAATCGTTAGTGGTTATGAGTCATGACGTTAAAATGTGCACTGAGGGGACTTGTTTAATAGTTTTCTCGTTTAAACGGAGGATTATAGACCAGAAAGCGGGTTAACAAAAGTATTCCGCAGCGCACATGACAGCACCACAGAAAGTAATGACGGCAAAGGACGTTGGCACCTAAAATATATCTCTGGCGAAAAGTGTGTGCCTCTGCCTATCCCTTGAGGGACCAGTGCGGGGAGGTGTGAAGGTATATATGCGCAGCTAAGGAGGCTTTGTCATTGATCGACGGCCCCGCATGTGCGGACAGCTCTAGCCTATAGCGATTCCGTCAATGAAGAAATGAGACAATAAACATTTCAGTTAGCACATGGCCGAGTGTAGTCAACTATTACATATTATATATAATATACTATTTATTTATTACAAGACATTTACATGTTTAACAGCACTCACATAATTATTTAATGTACCATTGATTATAATAATATAAATATTATATTACACTTAGATAGATAGATATAGTCTTTAAACACTTTAGAAGCCAAGATCACCAATTAAAATCAGACAAAATATGTATGTCTATACATGTGAAAATGTGTGGGAAAACTGCGTAACTTTGACAAAAGGCGAGATTAAACTAAGAATAATAGTCATCATCGAGAAGAGATAACGCTGAAGACAACCTAAAATATAATAAACTTTTTAATAATACTCCTGTATATAGTACTGCCTCGCCGTTGTAGCAAAGTTTATTGAAATTTTGTAGTCTGATAAACAACAGGGCATCAATACAAATTTGTGTGCATGACGCCAAACTTGGTCTTAGCTATTACGTTGGCAACAAAGGATTTTTTTGACGACTATAACCCATCATAGAAAACAACGTTTCGTGGAATGTACATAATTATCTACATTGTCAAAACAAAACTCATATATCCCCTTTGTCAACTAGGGCATCGATACTACGAGCAAAAAAATATATCTTTGTTAAGGTTTGAAAAGCAAATCGCAAAAAAATATCCACTTGTAATATATTGTACGAACATGTGTTGCAAGAGTTGCAACTTTTTCCCTATGCCCACTGTCGTGCTATAGATAGCAGTCCATCTAACGAACACTTAATAGCCAGGTTAAAAATTTAATTGTTAGTAGTACCGATGCTTACAGTATGTAGCGATTTGTCTAAAATTTTAATTAGACATATTATACATCGCGGCTAAGCCACAGTTAACCCCAATCACCGAAACAAAAAAATGTGATTATAAAAAATAACGAGGCGTTATGTATACAATTTTAAGTAGTCTTACAAGTTAGTGGTATTTTAGTGTGTAAGTAGGAGCCACTTCCAGACGATGAATATTCCGGCATCATAATAGAACCGGATAAATAGTTCTTTGGGACACTATTAACCGCTGTAGTAGATTCCTATATGCGCGTTACCACTATTTGATGATATGACGTCTGACGACTTTTCACATACCTACATGTTCCTAAAATACGTATTAGCTGGTTAAATAAGCTACTTTGCCAGTATAGTGGGGGCAGGAGGCCGCAGTCTGTGGTGTATGACAAACAAGGGGCACACGGCACAATACTAGGGGCAGTTATCTCAGTTTTTAACCACCGACGAGCGCGCGAGGTAGTGCAGGGTATAGCCAACCAAAGATATACGGGATAGTAGGTGTAGTTTACAACAGCCTGATGCTGCGAGGGTACAGTACAGCAAGTGACCGAGGTCGGCTACTTACAAGTGCCCGGGGCCACGCGGGGTGGAACAGCGAATAATTGGCTTGTGGTACTTGCAACAGTGAGCGCAGTTTACAAGTCGATGCCGCGCGGGCTAGTACAGCGTATGGCCGGCTGTGGGTCGCAGCTTTTAGGAGCCCATAGCCGCACTAATCGATGCAGCAAATGGCCTACTGGTGATACACGCGACCGTGGGGGCAGATTTCAGCGCGCTGGGGTCACGTGGGGCGGTTGCCGATATGCCGGCTCGTGCTGCACGTATGGTTGGGCGCAGTTAGCAGGCGCAGGGGTCCCGAGTGGGCGGTGCGGCGAGCGGCCTGCCCGGTGCCGCCGGCTTGTGTTGAACGCCAGACTCGGCTGCGTTCAGGTCCAGGCGACCGTCTTGGATACTTTGATATATTTTCTTTGCAGTTTCCAAGAAAGCTTCTTCTACATTCTGACCCCTAAAATATTAAGTGAATTAATATTTTATTTCACATTTATTAGTTATCTACATTGGTGTGGAAGCATTTGAGATGTGGTGCTGGAGAAGGATGGAAAAATCGGCTGGACCGAAAACCGTCCGTAAAAACAGTAAATCCACAAATTAGCGAAAACACAAAAAAAATACGACATTACATCTATACCTAATTACAAAATTTTACGTTAACTTTAGATAAAATTGATATTGTAAGTACGACTTACGTTTTTGCACTAGCTTCGACGAACATCAATCCATTTTCATCGGCGAACTGTTTCGCTTCCTCATATGTAACGTCTCTCTGCCCATCCAGGTCAGACTTGTTACCAATCAAAAATATCACAGTGCTAGGGTTCGTAAGATTACGGGTGTCTGTAAGCCAACTGCTGAGGTGATTGTAAGTGGATCTAAAAATATATATCAATCTATTCATAATAATATAACAGTATAAAATGTATACATTGTGAATTAATGACATTTACAATTAATTCAAAACCTTAATAGTTACTTTGGAATATATAAAAAAAATGGTCATGTATCAAATGTTTTTGTAGTTGCAAGACATATAGATATTATGGTTAAGTAATTAGATTTGTTAAGTTGGCACTTTTGGAATTATAATAAAGAACTATAGTCAGGAACTATCTCCCACCTTTTATTGACGCTACAGATATAACTATCCTCATGACATTACTGATCTATATTATACTTTATGATGAGATTCTCATTGATAGTTCTTGTGTAAACAATTACTCTCAATTAAAATGGTTTTAATGTTATGGAAGTAATATGATGTACAATGTTGATATCACCTTAAGACTATTGATGTTAAAATCATGGCAGACACACAGATATTTAGATTTTGACCAGCTGAATAAGACCAAGCTATACTTTTATAATATTACTGTGGATTACCTTCTAGTTATATCATACACCATGAGTGCACCTGCAGCACCTCTGTAGTATGAACGGGTCACTGCCCTGAATCTCTCTTGACCAGCAGTATCCCAAATTTGCAATTTTATTTTTTGTCCAGCAACTTCAATAATTCGAGTTCCAAATTCAACACCAATTGTGTGAGGGCAATCAGCCATAACTGTAAAAAGTAAATTGCTGAACACTGTTTTTGTTGTCCCATTTTCAACTCCAAGTAATTATAAAAGTACCCTTTCTAAATATGCATATTACAGAAAACCTAATGGCTAATTATTCAAAAGTTGTACACTTTTTAAATTAAGGTTTTCAGTAATGAGCTCCTTGGGGAGGGGGAGGATTGTTGTATTGTGTTGGCAGCAGTGAGATTTGTCCCATAATGCTGCTAACACAGAGTAGCAATGCAAGTGATACTTCGTAATTGTAAGCGTAAATAAGCTGCGGTAGCCGTTTTCCATCAACCATATGCATGTTGTACCACTCTTGTAGTTTAAAAAAAAAACATATGTGCTGCACCTTAAAAGCCCATGTGGAAAGGTGTGTAGTAGAAGACATTTACATATGTGGACATTACACACAAAGCCACCTTCATACAGAAGGCAGGGGCACTACCATCATAGATCCACTTAATCTTTAGACACCGTGAAAATATGAGTTCAACCAATTTGTAATCTAGGAATGTCTTGATGAAGATCAATACTCACATTTCTTATCAGTGAACTGATGCAAAAGACAAGATTTTCCCACTCCCATGTCACCAATAATGATATATTTAAATATATAGGAATAGTTGTATGGGCCCGAAGTCATCTTGGGAGCTGAAACAGAAAACAATGAACACATTATAGAAAGTATACAAAATAATCTCACAATAATACCCATTGTTTCGTAATTAGGAATAATATACTATGCAGATATATTCACTGGTACAATGTAGTAGGTACCGTACCATACTAAATGATGCCATACTCAAAAATAAAAGCTATACCGAAGGTCTATGACAATTAAAATTACAAACTTCTATATTATTCCTGTAGAGAAAGAAGTGTTCCAAAATAATTACATGTTACATTATTATGGGTTTATAATATAGTTTAGTAAAGATAACCATTTGAAATTACGACACATTCTATTGAATGTTGGTTAATTATATGGACATAGGTAAATAAGAATAAAATGTTTACAGTTCCCTTTTTATCTTTAAAACATTTATATATATTTCTATGGTTCCTGAAGTACATAAAAGAGCTTGCTACAAACATATTTACCTGATATCATTGTTTCAATTAGTATAATCTATTCTATTGCTAGTTTCATGGGTAAGAACACACAAGAGCTTCTTCCATTGTGTAACAGGTTGTTTTTGTAATATAATCATAAGTAATACCTTTAAAAGCCGATGCTTCCATCTATACTCTTGCATACAAAACATACACTTGGTCATCTTGTGTCATACTTAAACAAAAATTAGTTCCAAGATTGACAATATTTTCAGGATGACATTGTTTATAAATTATAAACTTATTATTGCAGTATTTTGAAACTTAGTATTTGTACATGATGACAATAGCAATAAAGTAAAGTCACAGACTTACTGTCAGCAAGCTGATTACAATAATACAATTGATACTATTCAGGTTAAACTTTCACTGTTACTTGAAAATGGGTACCTATCTGTTAGTTATTAGGTTTCAGTATGACTCACCAATTCACTATATTGATTATCTGAGTTGTGTTTCTTTAATAACGAGTGCAGGTGCTAAAAAAAGGACCCTCGATATTACAAACTGTATTATTTTATCACCACAAATTAAGAATACGCACGATTATTCAGCAGTACAGTTACAAACAAGTAGCAGGAATACGAAAGTGAACCTTTTGACGTAGGTACACCTTTAAGATAGAACAACTTCACATACACAATTCAACGGCACACGTTCTATACGAAAACAAATCGTACCTAAAGCAAGACCTTGCTATCCAGATATATTCACTCAACCGTGAATTGGAAAATAAAAATACTGAAAACAAAGGCTTTTGTATTATCGAAAATGAAACTCTATGTATACCTTTGCCTGCGCTATTATATACTTCAATCAAATCAAATGCGTGCCAACCAAGGGTAACAAAATTACAACTGTCAGACGTCACGTCAGTGAGATTTGGTACCTACACCAGAGACCTTTGCTACTTTGCTAGAGACGAACGATAGATGCTAGGTACCTATCTTCTGTTCTTAGTTAACAGCATATCGATTATCTTAAAAATGTATATACATTTAACACAGGATTAAAGAAACTTTTCAATAATACATTAATTTTAAAGTAAAATGTAACTTTTTACGGTGAAGGAAAACATCGAGAGGAAACCTGCATACGTCTGAGAAGAAATTCAAAGGCGTATGTATAGTCGTGCTTGAATAACGGCGATGGACTCGCCATCTGTCACGTTGGCACCTAATATACCTCTGGCGAAAAGTGGGTGTTGGGTATTACCTATACACCTCTGCCTACCCCTTCGGGGACCCTTGTGGGAAGGCGTGAGGATATATTATTATATTTTTTTAAAATTTAACTAACTACAATTGTCTTTGGCTCTTTTTTTTCTGATGGTCACACACTCACAGGAGTCTATGCACAGGTAAGTTGAGGTAAGATCAAGCCCATAGAGATTACAAAACTATTAAGTCTGGCCTGACCTTTCCAGTATTATATTTATTTTATGATGAAAAAGCAATTATAGAAAGATAGAGAGAGTTATACCACAAACTTTACGGTGAAGGAAAAGAAACGACGAGAGGAAACCTGTATAAGCTTGAGTAACGGCGATTGACTTGCCGATTCGCGCTCCGGCCGCCGTACCGAGCAGACGTGTGCTCCCACCGCTCCCGCGCTCTGCGCCCGCTACGACCGGCAGAAGCCACACCCGCCGCTACGCAAATCGCCACGCGTTAGCTAGCCGCTACGCACCGCACGTGGTGATTGTTGGTCGCCTTTTTCAAGGCAACAACAATCACAATTCTTGTTTCTCGACAATAATATTTGTCCCCTTCTGGGAAAATCCACAGTTTCGTGGTCATTCGGTGGAAACCAAACGGTGCCAACGAAACCGAGTGGGGCGCTGCCCCGTTGCGCTCTTAGCCTTGCCCCTTCAGGGTAAGGCTACAAACGGACGGGACCAGGTTCACCGGCCTTGGGGTCTACCCTAGTCGCGCCTGGTCATCACCCACCGCCCACCCTACCTATTCCTTACCTCCTATCCTCCGGTGTTAGTTTGGGCACTGTCCACGGACTAGTGCTCTCTACACCGGAACTGTCAGGGACCCGCTGCACAATAAGACTGGCAGCGGGAATACAAGCTTAGGGCTCACACCATAGGCACACTCACCTCCCTGTCTACACCCGACAGGGAGGGTTCAGTACACACCCCCGGGTCAACCCCCCGGGGATCGGTCTCCTAACGTTTAAGTCACCAGGGGTTTCTTTGCGTGTTTCTTCCCCTGGGCGACCGCGCCTCGAAACACGTTTCCCTTGCCGGTTTGCCTCCCCACGTCTGCATCCACCATGTCCATAATAACGGACCCCCAAGCCTCACTGGCTTTTCTCGCGCGGCTCTTAGAAGCCGTGCCCACCCTCCGACGTCAATATGACGAATACACCCGCGATGTAAACGCGGGTACTCCCACTGCCGAGGCGACAGCAGCGCTCGACAAGAGCGCCATCATTGCCGTCACAAACGAGGCCAACAAGTCTCAAGACTCACCCTTGTCCCCCGAATCCGTCATTGTGGACTCCGAAATGGAGTCACTGCATTCCGAGTCGTCCGAGGGCTCCTCAGACGAATTTACGCCCGTCACGGGCTCCAAGAAGCGCGCCAGACGCGCAAAAAAGAAGGAGGCTTCAACCTCACCTTCCCCTCCCACTAAAGCCCCCAAGACCGTGCCCGTGCCCTCCGCACAGTCCTCCTCGGTAGCCCCCTCCCTGGCGCCCCCCTCCCCCGCCCCCCACGCCTCTCCGGAAGCCGAAGCCACTCAGGCTAGCCGGCTTTCCCCCGTCCCGCGCCCCACGCGGCCCTCCTCGAAGAAGGAGCGCTCGTGTCCCCCCGTTTTCGTCCACACAAAGGCCAAGTGGACGGAAATCTCCGGTTGGTGCCAAACCAACCGCATAAATTTCACTCGCGCTACCGCCACAGCCGAAGGCATTAAGGTGCACCTCCCAAACTCGACCGATTTCCGAGCCTTCACGAAACTCCTGCAGGCCAGAAGTGTGGAATACCACACTTATGATCTGCCGGAGGACCGTTTACTCCGGGTCGTCATCCGCGGCGTCCCTTGTGAAATCGACACAGAGTCGATCAAAGAAGACCTCAAGGCTCAGAATGTCGCAGTGAAGGAAGTGCACCGCATGCACCGAAAAAATGCCGGAGAGGCATTTAACATGGTCCTCGCCATCTGCGAGAACTCCCCCGACGGTAAAGCCGTCTTCAAAATAAAAACCATATGCCACCTGTCTGGCATAAGGGTTGAAACCCCCCACAAGGGCGGCCCCATAGGGCAGTGTCACAACTGCCAATTATACGGTCACGCTTCGCGAAATTGTAACGCAAAACCCAGGTGCGTCAAGTGCCTGGGTGATCATGGGACGAGTGATTGCTCGCGCCCTAAGGACCGCACACTCGCCGAATCGCCCCCTAGCTGCGTGCTATGCCGCCAGGAAGGCCACCCGGCCAATTACAGGGGCTGTCCCAAAGCCCCCAAACCCAGACCGGTCGTGGTTAAGAGGGCAGCGGCCCGCGAATGGCGTAACGCCCCCCCCGCGCAACCCGCCCCGCCTCGACCTTCCCCGTGGAGGGTCCTCCCTCCGAGGGACTTCCCACCCCTCCCACAAGCGTCCCCCTCCGTCCCTTCAGCGGCCTCGAGCCAGCATACTCCACCTCTGCCGTCGCCCTCCACCGCCAAACCTCAACAGCCCCAGCCCCAGGCTGCTGCTCCCCCGCGTAGACCCCAGGCGGTCCAGCCCACTTCCTCCCCCTCTGAAACCTCCGCCAACATGGCATTCCTGGCGGATCTTTTCTCCACCGTCAACCTCTCAAGGGTTAACGAGATGGCACGAAGCCTCAGGGCCGTCCGGAAGGACCCTCTGGCCCTCCTCAAGGTGCTCGGCGACTACGCCGATGTATCGGAGTCCCTGGCTACCTTCTCGTCCAACCAACAATGGACTCAAACGTAAGCAGCAGAATCAAACCCCGATCACTTTCAATTGGCTACTTTAATGCCAACGGCATTCACAGCCAAAAGGAAGAGATCGCCGCGTTCCTCCTCGACAACAATATCGACGTTTTCTTAGTGCAGGAAACCTTCTTGAAACCATCACACCGAGACCCTAGAATTGCAAACTACTGCGTAGTTCGCAATGATAGATCTCGATCCGCCCTCGGTGGTACTTTGATCTATTACAAGAGGTCCCTGCACTGTATCCCGATCCAACCGCCAACCCTCTCCCACATTGAGACCTCGATCTGTCGATTAGGAATGACCGGCCATCAGCCGATCACGATAGTCTCTGCATACTGCTCCCCAGTCAACTCAACGGCCGATATCAAAGCTGATATCAAAGCCCTCATCAACCTCAGTAACTCGGTTATTATCGCGGGCGACCTGAATGCCAAGAGCGATGCTTGGAACAGCCACTCACGAAATAACAGAGGACGCCAATTGGAGGACCTCAGCGGGCTCCTCCAATTCGACGTCATTGCACCTATGCATCCCACCCACTACCCTGAGAACATCAACCACCGACCGGACGTACTAGACATTGCGATCCTCAAGAATGTAAACCTCCGTTTGCACTCGTTGAGGTCGCACGACGAATTAGATTCCGACCACCGACCTGTGACCTTAGCGCTCTGTGACCTTAGCGCTCTCCCCCCGACTAGGCCCCCCGGACTCAGGTCAGCCCCCACCTCAGAAAAAGATAACAGACTGGAGAAAACTGGAGGAACTCCTCAAGTCCCCTTCATCTGTTCACTTAGATAGTATCCCGCCCCTCATCGAGTCAGCAGCCGACACTCAAAAGGCGGTCGATTCCCTCACAGCTCACGTACAGTCAGCCGTGGACGCCTGTTCACGACAAGTTCCGGTGATGGAAGACCATCGCTGGAAACTTCCCGACGACGTGCGTGAACTAGTGACGGAAAAGAACGCCGCCCTCCGAGCTCACAGAGTTCACCCGACTGAAGCGAACCGCACCTTTCTGAGGTCACCCCAGCGCAAGCTGAGATACCGCATGAAAGACCTGCGAGACGCTCGCTGGAACAAGTTCCTAGGAGAACTTGAACCGAGTCACTTGGCCTTCTGGCATCTCCAACGAAAACTCAAATCGGACAAAATCTCGTCCATGCCTCCACTCACGCGTTCAAATCAAGGGCCCGCCTTTGACGACGACGAGAAGTCCGAGTGCCTGGCCGACAGTCTCGAGGCTCAATGTACGCCCAGCACCTTGCCGGTAGACCCGCGCCATCTCGATAAGGTGGAAGTCGAGGTCGAAAGCAAATTATCTCTCCCACCCTCTGAAAACCCAGACCACCCCATCGCCCCAATCACGGCCGACGAAGTCCGGAAAGTGATCAAGGATCTACACCCCAGGAAAGCCCCAGGTCCCGACGGGATCACTAACAGAGTTATTAAACTCTTCTCTCCTTATCTCATAGTTTTGCTCACTGCCATCTTCAATGCCGCACTGAGCAACAACTTTTTCCCC
>JACCPG010001361.1:0-10488 GCA_016069955.1 Drepana arcuata
CTAATTGCAAAATGTCGCTTGAAATACCTTTGATGAGCACGGACGAGGTGAATTATTAATTAATTAGTTTGTTTATGGGACAAATTACAAAATGACAGTGTTGGAAAGTTATCCTATTTTATAATCATTTTTATTTAGGTGATTGAGCTGGATCCAGAACAATTGCCGTCCGGAGATGAAGTGCTTGGAATATTACAGCAGGAGCGCTCTCAGCTCAATGTTTGGATTAACGTTGCTGTAAGTAAACGTAACCTCAAAACAAAACAGTTGAAAAACTTAATTTGTGTAACGGGTTTGCTAAAATTGATGTCGTTAAAAAAATATTTCAATTATCTTACGTGCATCTAGACATTACAATGTAATAGTCAATGGTAAAAAAAGATAGCTTGTTATTATTGGAAATAGTTATCTAAAATTCGCTACTATAACTGACTACTACTAAACTGCGCTACTGTAAAAAAAATTCACAGCTTGCATACTACAAACAAAAGAAGATCGATGACTTCCTCAAGATCCTGGAGTCGTCCCGAGTGGACGCAAACATTGACTATAGGGACTTTGAGAGGGATCAGATGCGGGCATTGGACATGTTGGCTGCTTACTATGTACAGGAGGCCAATAAAGAGAAATCTAAGGACAAAAAGAAGGAACTTTTTACTAAGGCTACCCTTCTGTACACAATGGCTGATAAAATTATCATGTATGATCAAGTGAGTACATAAATACAACTATTAAGTAGTGTAATTAAGTAGAGAATCTAAGGGAAAAAATTTTAGACATTCACCATTCTATGATTTATGTAAACTTTTTAGCTGGTTTTATTCCCCACTGACAACCACTACTTCTACTCCTGGAGCTCCATGTATGAACAACTCTGAATTTTGAGCTTGAATATACTATACTATATAATAATATACTAGCTGTCCCACCTAGCTTAGCTTGGGTGAATAAATAAAAACCAAGGACCCCTGGTGGCACCTATTGGGTCCAATTGTGAATGAAAACCATTCTCGAATCCACCTGAAAACCTGAAAATTTCATTAAAATCGGTCCAGCTGTTTATGATTCTATACAGACAAACCTTCATTTTTATATATCAAGACAATGAATCTCATCAATATTTTTAGAACCACCTACTCGGCCGAGCCTACTTCTGCCTGCTTGAGGGTGACAAGATGGAACAGGCAGATGCCCAGTTCAACTTTGTCCTCAATCAATCTCCAAACAATGTTCCCTCACTGCTTGGTAAAGCCTGCATTGCATTCAATAGAAAAGACTACAGGGGTGCATTGGCATTTTACAAGAAAGCTTTGAGGACCAACCCTGACAGTCCAGCCGCTTTGAGGCTGGGTATGGGGCATTGCTTTATGAAATTAAACAATCAGGAGAAGGCGAGGTGAGTAATACAACTTACATGATATAAGAAAAGTTCTTCCTTATGACAGCTTCTTATAGCGGAGATGAGAGGAAGAGGACAAAGATTTACATATATCAGTCAGATCAAAAGTGTCACTCTTCAGAAGATTGCAGCTAATTGGCATTTTCACTGTATTGTTTTGTTCCTGTGAGCAAGGTACCTGTACCTGGAATCGCTGTGATCACATGAACAGATATTGCTTCTCTCATTCAGCATAATATTATTATGATCAACACTATTCAACATAAAGTTGGCAACAGGTAAATGATACCCCTGGTAGCTTGCCTATACATTATGGTTACCACTTACCATCAAGCAGGGTATATTTGAGTGCCACTTTTATTGAATAGAAGAATATTAAAAAATAATAGACTTTAGCAGTAGTACAGGCTATTCTGCTATTATTTCTAGGATGGCATTTGAAAGAGCTCTTCAATTAGACCCTCAGTGTGTTGGTGCCCTTGTGGGTCTGTCAATACTGAAACTCAACCTGCAGGAGAATGAGTCCAACAAGATGGCTGTGATCATGTTATCCAAAGCTTATGCCATTGATCCTAAAAATCCCATGGTGTTGAACCATTTGGCCAATCATTTTTTCTTCAAAAAGGTGAGGTTACCTATTCCTCTTTTTTATATCATCAGAGATGAAATTCTCAATCACATGTAGAAAACTGGGTATGAATATATTTTGCAGCTTAGGCAAAGTGCAAGTAATACTCTTGATATTGCATGTCCATAGGCAGCGGTAGTCATAGCATCAGGAGTACAGCATGCTTGCGTACCTCCTTAGTGGTGTGGTTTGAGTAATCAACGGCAACACAAAAATTGCAAGTTCTAATCCCAACTGTACCAATAGTGTTTATGTGCTTAAGCATAGTGTTTAGTCACACCACAAGGTGATAGAAAATATTAAGAAGAACCTATATATGTTTGAAGATTAATTCAAAGACATAAGTAGGGCTATAGAAACGGCGATAGACTCTCCATCTGACACATTGGGTGCCAATGATATATTTCACACCAAAATACGGTGTTGTGTTTCATCTCTGCCTACCCCTTCGGGGGACCCTTGGGAGAAAGCCAGAAGTTATATAATATATTTTTATTATTCTGCTTGTGCTAACTTAAGGGTCTATAATAATAAGCGGTCATAAATCCCGTTAAGGACTACAGCAAAGTTCAACATCTCGCTCTGCACGCTTTCCACAATACGGAGAATGAAGCCATGCGTGCGGAGAGCTGTCACCACTTGGCAAGGGCATTCCACGCGCAAGGAGACTGCGACCAAGCCTTCCAATATTACTACCAAGCCACACAGTTCGCCCCGCCTAACTTTGTACTGCCTCACTATGGACTTGGACAGATGTACATTTACAGAGGAGACACTGAGAATGTAAGTCATTTTCTACACACATCAAGATATCTTTATCCACCTTATATAGCCATGCTGACTTTTGCGTCCACCTATGGACCTACTGATCTGATTAAGCTTTATTCATTTTAATTTAGATGGCTGACATCACATGTTATTATACAATACTAATATCGATTTGAAAATCTACAAAATTATGAAGATAGATCACCCGCTACATGCAAAAGTTTGTTAGTGTATGTTAATATCTTAATTCACCATGCTGGAATTATATATATAATAATAATTATATATATAATTTTATATACAAATAGCTTATATCGTTAATTAACACATAAAACACCTTATGTGTCGAAAAATCACAATTCCAGTGGGATCGCAGCGTTTGTTGCATCGGGTTTCACTTGATGGCGATATGTTTAGGTCTCGAAGTGTTTTAATACGATAATTAAGGAGGTTGTATCAATAATTATTCACACATTTTCATTCGTAAACATTTTTTTGTGTAGGCAGCCCAATGCTTCGAGAAAGTTCTAAAAGCACAACCTGGTAACTACGAAACGATGAAGATCTTAGGCTCTCTATACGCGAACTCGCCGTCACAGTCCAAGCGAGACATAGCGAGGCAGCACTTGAAGAAAGTCACCGAGCAGTTCCCTGATGACGTGGAAGCTTGGATAGAGTTGGCGCAGATTTTGGAGCAGAACGATCTGCAGGTAAAAAGCTATCTGTATTTAGTGAAATAAGGTTTAATTTGCAGTGAAATAAAACCACTTAATACATTTTATAATATAATGGTATGAAAAAAATATAATTGAATAAACATACTTTCACAAGATTAGCTAGCTATTACTAGCAACACTCACTCATGCCTGATTTATATTGTGTGCAAAAGGGCTCTCTCAACGCGTACAGCACTGCAATGAAGATATTAAAAGAAAAGGTCAATGCGGATATCCCGGCAGAGATATTGAATAACGTCGCCGCTCTACACTATAGACTGGGCAATCTTCACGAAGCCAAGAATTATCTGGAGGAGGCACTTGAAAGGTAAGCTAAACTGAGCGAGTGTAGATTAATATTAAGCGAATATATTGATAACATTATTATATTCGTCGTCTAATCGTAAACAATCGCCCAATAGTAACGTGGATATATATATAATATTCACGTTATATACATAAATAATATTTAGAATCGAACTGCGGTTTAATATCTTATACCATACATAGTGAGGAATACATTATAAATGATTATTGTAAATTATTACTATTAGAAATTATTACTCATTGGTACAGTCGGAATTCGAACTTGCGACCTTTGCGTCGCAGGCAACTGCTCGAACCACTCGGCCACCACGGCTCTGAACTTAAGTACAGTGATTAGTCACACCACGAGCTTTACGGTACATCGAGAGGAAACCTGCATACGTCTGAGAAGAAATTCAAAGGCGTATGTATAGTCGTGCTTGAGTAACGGCGATGGACTCGCCATCTGTCACGTTGGCACCTAATATACCTCTGGCGGAAAGTGGGTGTGTGGGTATTACCTATACACCTCTGCCTACCCCTTGGGGGACCCTTGTGGGAAGGCGTGAGGATATATTATTTAAATTATTATTTTACTTTCAGAGAAAAGGCTGACGCAGAGACTCTGGATGCTCAATACTACAACTCAATAGCTGTGACCACAATGTACAACTTGGCGCGCCTTAACGAAGCACTCTGTATCTACAACAAAGCCGAGAAGCTCTACAAAGACATACTGAAGGAACATCCCAACTACATTGACTGTTATTTGAGGTGAGATAGAATCGGACCAACTGCTTTGTACTAAGCGTAAGCGAGTTAAGACGCGCTTGTGCTTCTGGCTACTCTGTGAGGGACTCGGCGAAATGATCGGGGTTAAGCCAGTAATTTGCACAAGTCACGTTGGCACCTATGTAAATATGTGTTATTGTTTTTCTTTTTGAAGAGAATTATAAATACGGCCGTGAAAATATTTTGGAATATTAACCTAACAACTATTAAATAAAATTCTCTACTAATATCATAACAAATGCTGTTTTCTATGATGTTAGTTACCCAATCAAGGGGCAGAACGGCTGATTGGAATTGTAGATATAGATTTTATTACATAGATTTTATTAGCTGGACTTTCACTAAGAGATCTGGCGCTCTGCTCCCGCTGCCTACCCCGTAAGGGACCTGGTGTGATGATATATGTTGATCAAATCTACCTATTAAATAAATTTTCACGCGAGAACCCCCGGGTACAGCGATTGTATGATAAAAAATATTGTACTTTCTTAATATATTTCTTATTTCATTATACTGAACCTGATGGCTCATAAATAGTCGAGCATAATAATTGTAAGAAACGTGTGTATGTAACAGGTTGGGTTGTATGGCGCGCGACAAGGGCCAGATCTACGAGGCGTCGGACTGGTTCAAGGAGGCCCTGAAGGTGAACACGGAGCACCCGGACACGTGGTCGCTGCTGGGCAACCTGCATCTGGCGCAGCAGGAGTGGGGCCCCGGCCAGAAGAAGTTCGAGAGGATATTGCACAACGCCTCCACTTGCAACGACGCCTACTCCTTGATAGCTCTCGGTAAGTTATCACATTATAGATAGTGCCATCCACGATGACGCGCCCCACTATTCTTCCTTATAGTTTATATTGTAAGTGTGCATCCTTCCACTAATGTTTGAGTATTATCGGTACACACTGATTAGCTATGAATACTCACGCATACTACAATTAATAGAGTCGGGTCATACTCCCTGCATCCCGCGACATCGTCGACTAGAAATTGGTGGGGCGCGTCTTCTTGGATGACACTATCTATATATCAGTGTATCAATATCGATGTATCAGGCCTTCAAACATGATTTTCAACAGACTGCATTGTCAGACGATTAATTCATTCTGGATATCGGTTGAGTCATCCTGTACATCGTTTATATTTCAGGTAATGTTTGGCTTCAAACCCTTCACCAGCCTTGTCGCGAGAAGGACAGAGAGAAGCGACACCAAGAGCGCGCGCTCACTATGTACAAGCAGGTGCTGAAGAGCGACCCCAAGAACATCTGGGCCGCGAACGGGATTGGCTGTGTTCTTGCACACAAGGTAACTTTCCAATTATATATGTAGGTATGTGAGTACTACCTATACACCTCTGCCTACCCTTCGGGGCTTGCGGGATGTCGTGAAGATATAATGTATCAATCAAATATAATAAATTTTAAAGCTGACCTCTTTTCGACGTCTCTGTAGCAAAACCTTTGACTTGCGCTAGTATGTTTATTTGTCACCGATACACAACGTATTATGTTCGTTCGTTAATATGTCACTATTTAGTAAGTAGTCCTTTATGTTACCATTGGTGTTGACAGAAAACAGGTGGTAACCGTTCAACACCTTTGTGGTATAAAATATATCTTTATTTGTTCAGGGTTGTGTGAACGAGGCCCGCGATATCTTCGCGCAAGTACGCGAAGCGACGGCCGACTTTCCCGATGTCTGGATGAACATCGCACACATATATGTCGAACAAAAGCAGTACATAAACGCTATACAAATGGTGAGTTTTTAATACCTTTATTTGACTATGACGTATTAGGTTTCAGACCAATATCAGTCTTCAAACAAAATCATCATAAAAATACATTATTCAGTTCAACCATCTAGATTAATTTGTGGATTGCTACGCCGATAGTAATCGAAACGGGCGTGAATGTATGAAATGTCTGATATAAAACGTGGATATAGCGAAAAAGGTCTGTAGAATAATTAGCGCTACTCTAACATATGCACTAAGATTGGAGCCAATCGGATACAAGATCAGGGTACATGTTCCGAAAATAAATCTATAGAAAATAAATAGATTTTTACGCCGGTGAAACCGCGAGGCACAACTAGTATACAATAATAAAAATTACATAACTTTAAACTAACTAACTTTAAACTCTACCCCCGTTAGGGACTCGGCGTGATGATATGATGATTAAACGGGTATATTTATTTTGGTTAGAACACCCTAATACTAACAGAATATGCCATAACGAAACATACATAAGTGTCCACTCAATTACAGGTAACCACAGCTACTACAAAAATTTAGTAAAAAAAAAAAGCAAAAAAAAAAAAAAATATGTAATCGTATATGTTAAATCGGTAGTATTGTTTCGTGGCCACTTGTGTATTAGTACTATGTATGTACGTGTCTGTGTGTGTGTGCGTGCAGTACGAGAACTGCATCCGCAAGTTCCGCATGCACAACGACGTGGAGTGGCTGACGTGGGTGGCGCGCGCGCACGGGCTGGCGGGCAGGCCGCACGCGGCGCGCGCCGCCTTGCTGCGCGCGCGCCGCGTGGCCCCGCACGACGCGGCGCTGCTCTACAACACGGCGCTCACGCTGCGCCGCCTGGCCGCGCACGTGCTCAAGGACGAGAGGTCCTCGCTGGACGTGGTCCTTCGAGCCGTGCACGAGCTGCAGGTGTCGCACAAGTGAGTGGCTCTACCATGCTCGCTCTATCTATCTGGAGGTTGGGCGTGGTCCTTCGAGCCGTGTACGAGATGCAGGTGTCGCACAAGTGAGTGCTCTACCATGCGCGCTCTATCTATCTGGAGGTTGGACTTGGTCCTTCGACCCGTGCACGAGCTGTAGGTGCCGCACAAGTGAGTGGCTCTGCCATACGCGCTCAAGGACAACAGGAGGTTCTTCCTGGACGTGGTCCTTCGAGCCGTGCACTAGCTTCAGGTTTTGCACAAGTAAGTGAATGTACTCTATTTAATTTATTAAATGTGGTCAAGGATGAGATGTCCTCTCTGGATGTGGTCTTTCGAGCGGTACACGAACTGCAAAGGTCACTCGATTACCTGTCAGTTCTCTAGGACGTTTACCATACGTGCTAATGGGCGGAGCGTAGCATGAATCACTACGCCAACATGCGTGCACAGACGTGTTCTTATCTTGGTCCTTCGAGCTGTGCAGTGACGTCGCTGTGTCCCCGACAGGTATTTCCAGCGGCTGGCGTCGGCGGAGGGCGGCGAGGGTGCGGAGCGGGCGCGCTACGAGCCGGGCGCGGCGGCGGCGGAGGCGCGCACGTGCGCGGACCTGCTGTCGCAGTCGCTGTGGCACGTGGCCCGCGCGCGCCGCCAACACGACGAGGAGGTCACGCTGCGGGACAAGCAGCGCGAGCAGAGGGAGGCCTTCCGCAAACACCAGGTCACATGACTTACTATCGCTCGGGTGGACATAAGATTTTTATAAATATATCCTCACGCCTTCCCACAAGGGTCCCCGAAGGGGTAGGCAGAGGTGTATAGGTAATACCCACACACCACTTTCCGCCAGAGGTATATTAGGTGCCAACGTGACAGATGGCGAGTCCATCGCCGTTACTCAAGCACGACTATACATACGCCTTTGAATTTCTTCTCAGACGTATGCAGGTTTCCTCACGATGTTTTCCTTCACTGTAAAGCTCGTGGTGTGACTAATCACACCACGAGCTTTACGGAGTTTTAGTTCAGAAAAACTCATTGGTACAGTCGGGATTCGAACTGCGTCGCAGTCAACTGCTCGAACCATTCGGCCACCACGGCTTTTTATAAAAGAAAATATAGCCTATGTCACTCAGGGTGAATGTAGCTTGCCAATGGTGAAATAATTTTTCAAATCGGTCCAGTAGTTTCGGGGCCTATTCAATACAAACATAGGTACATACAAATCTTTCCTCTGTATAATATTAGTATAGACAAGAAACCGCCTGTAAGGTATTTGGCGGCCGTCTAGTCGTCAAATAGCTGGCTGTGAACTTAAGGCCGCGTTCCCGCTGAGGGCAGTTTTCACGTCTTTGTACCTGTCTCCTCTAAGGGGTAGAAGGCGTGCACCGGAGATATATTTAGATGCCAAGGTGGCGAATCTTTATATTCGAAGTCTTTGAATCTCAGACGAAACGATTTCATTTCTTGGCTCTCTTTCACCACAAAGCTCGTATGCCACTACACTTAGTCTAGAAGAAATCTCATTGGTACGTCGTCAGGCTTCGAAACCTGCAAGATTGGTTTTGCGGCCTAATTGTCAAACCACTGGGCTGCCACGGTTCTAAATTGTCTCCGCGCTCTTGAATATAAAGGAATTTTTTCTTATAACAGGAAGACGAACGCAAGCGCCGCGAGGAACAACAACAGAAGAGTACCGTGGAAATGTCACAAAAGCGGCAAGAGTTCAAGGAGAAGACCAAAAACGCTCTTCTCTTCGCCGACATGCCAGTGGAGGGTAAGCCGAAGGGGCGCGGCCGGCGACGCGACGAGTACGTGTCGGACTCGGGCAGCGCCAGCGACGGGCCCAGGGGCGAGGAGGGGTGAGTTCTCAGATCATTCATTCGTTCATATCATCACGCCGAGTCCCTAACGGGGTAGCCAGAGAGTTTAGAGCGCCAGTTATCTCTAGATTTACATACCTCTTTCGCTTCGTCCACATTCATCAGTCTCTTCATAGAGTTCTCCGATATTCTCAGATATGATATCGATATGTTACTAGCTGTGCCCGCGGCGTCAAGTACTCCTAACTTTATTGATTCGTGATTTTAGAGTTTTAAAAATTTGCAAAATTAAAGACTAGCACACAAGATTATCGGCAGACAACATTTATTTTATTTCAGTAATGGCATTGACACGTAGACCATAAACAATTAAACATTGTGGATGGCGGTATGGTAGCAAAGCATGAGTTGCGATGAACTAATTTTAACGCTTTAAGTACAATAGGTAGATTATTTTTTTGTATTTTTTCTGCAATGGAGCAAATAATATGTGTTAATCGAGCTAATAGTATATCCTAGTGCAAAATTACATCAAATCACGTTCAGGAGTTTTTCCGTGAAAAAGGAACAAACTTCAAAAAATTACGTTTATTCGTATATATTTGTTGCAGTCGCGAACAAAAACGTCGGCGCAAGAAAGAGGCCGGCGAGCGCAAGGGTCGCTCCAAGAAGCAGCGGGAGCGTGGCTCCGGCAGCGACAGCGACCCTCCCAAGAAACGTGGCAAGAAGAAGGTAAAAGATACCTAATAACTTGTTTACGCTAAATTATCCTTAAAAATTTAGGGAAACCAAGTGTAACCGAGTTCACGACATCGGCCAGATAATGTACCTTTCGTGTACTTTTTTTTCGGTTGTACTTTCGGGTAATGTACTTTTCGACTAAAAAGTATTTCTTAATAAGGAGCATTAATTTAATTTAGCTTTCATAATAACAAAAAAATTTAATTTGACTTTTGATCCTAACTCAAGAGGTACTTTTTTAGATGAGGGATTGTTCCATTATATATCAAAAACAGTCTGAGCTGTCTCCTGTAACGGTCTAAGCTCCTGATTGCAAAGCTTGAGGTCGCAGATTCGATTCCCGGCGCGGGCAGATATTTGTGTGATGAACACGAATATTTGTACCATAGTCTATATATATAATAAGTATCTATATATATAAGTATATATATGGTTGGCTAGTTACCATAGCTGTCCCTAGGTATTTATAATAAAAATAATATATCCTCACGGTTTCCCCCAAGGGTCCCCGAAGGGGTAGAGGTGTATAGGTAGTACCCACACAACCACTTTCCGCTAGAGATATTTATTTATAGCAAATAAATAAAACAGCTTGTAGAAAAGCATTACCGCAGTTATAAATAAA